>DF359911.1:45906-84815 GCA_000787875.1 Solanum virginianum
CTTCCACAGAGTTCGATCACTAGATCTCTTGTCCTACTAATTACTACCTAGATCGGGAAGATAACACTAGGCAAATTCAATGTTGACCACCACTAGAAAACATGCAAAATGAAGAGAAATGATTAATATATGTAAGTACCCATTCCAAGAAATGCAAATTATCCGGGTATATTTGGTCAGATTTTCATGGTTCCCACAACCCCAAGTTGTGGGTTTAGCTACTTATGCTATGGGTAGATCAAGAAACTATGAATTGAGAAAACATAATTTATCACTTACCCAATCAGATTAAAGAACAAGTAAATCCAAATTGTATTAAGAATCACAAGATTGAAAGATATAATGAATTTGCAAGTGTATTCTCCTCTCCAATATATTGTCTCCAAGTGCAAAATCCTAAAAAGTACTCTAATAACGTCCTATATACTATATTCTATGAATAATGAACTAAAAATTACTATTTATAGTATTTACTAATAAGTCCTAAAAATTTGAAAAACTGGTTGGCGATATTATACGACAGGCCTTTAGGACTCATAACCAAGTTTACGAGTCATAATTGGGGTCTTGTGTTCAACTCTTGAGATCTTGGACTTTATTGCTAGGGATCCACTTTACAATGCATAGATTGATTCATAACTCATATTGTGCTCTTGTAAACGTCATCTTCATCAACTATTCCTTTACTAGATGTCACTAGAATTTTTCACTTAACCACTCTATATAATTCGTAGAGTGATCTACGAATCGTAAAGACATCTCATCTGGTTGAAATTCAAATCTGGAAACTTCACTGTAAGTCTCCATGAAATCCACTCTATGAGTCGTAGAATCCTCTATGACTTGTAGAGGGTCCCATAAAACTTCAAAAACCAGAAAAGTCTATAATTTGCCCAAATATCATGCCAACTTGCTTTCAAGCAAAAACTAAGCAAAAAAACACATAAAAACCATAAATTGCGCATTGAGAACACACAAAATCCTATGTTTTAAGCAGCAAATGTATTGTATTTTGATAGCACATCATTAGCCAATGTTAGAACCCACCTAGTGTTACTGACTAGACCAAGGTAGTAATGAATAGGAAAGGAGATTAACTAATAAGATTCAATTGATGTGTTCTCATCTAATTAACAAAAGTATGCTAAGGGGAGGTTGTACTAGGACTAATAAGTAAGGGTTAGCAATGCACACTATGGAGATGGGCTAAGTCACATAGTGAAATTCGCCTTTCGCCTAGACCAAAGGGTTTGGTGAACTTAACTTATTGTCCTGCATGTTACACACTAGAAAATAATTAGGTTATTTGGTGTTACTAAGTTAGGGAATCATGGAGAACACAATACCTCCATATTAGTTAAACTCTTGTGTTATTTAGGTTTACTTTTCCACTTGTTATTGCAAACCACCCCCTTTTAGGGACATAAGTTGGTTAATCACTCAAATTGCATCAATTGAATTCTCATAAGTCTATGTATTCCCTTGGGTTTGACCCTAACCTTGGTTAGGTTCTATTTCTTGACAACGACTGTTTTATCCTCAAAAAGGAGGTGTAACTTAGGTAACATTAAGATTTTTATGCAGTTGTCGGGGAATACAACTAGACTTGGTTAATTCAAGTGATTTGGGTATTAATCCTTATTTCCCTTATTTAACATTTTTTGTTGTTTTTGTTCTTTTTCAATGTGTCAGTGTAGTGTATGCCTAACACGCAAAGTCAAGGTAGACCCTTGACTCTGTTCGACCCAAAAATCTAGAAGATATTGAGAAGAATGGCCAAAGATAATGCCAACAACGTGGCTAATGCAGCTCTGAACAGGAATGAGAATGAAAATGTTGACCATGAGAATCACCTCCTCATGAGAATATTGCTCCACAGCCACATGATTTTAACGCCAACGCTTAACAATGGAATCAGTATAGGCTGAATCTTATGGCTATAGAGGTGAGGGGAGCTACTGTGTTGCCACCACTATCGACTGACATAAAGTTTATGGTTTTAAGTGGGTTGCTTCAGATTTTACAAAATCGTGGGCTGTTTGTGGGCTTACCATCGGAGGATCATCATAGCCATCTAGACAATGTTGTATTTATTTGTAAGAGAGTGATGGGAACATAGAATCTATTTATGAATGCTATAGGACATTGTGTCTTCCCATTATCTCTTACAGGCAATGCAACACTATGGCTATCTGAGCTTCCACAGAGTTCGATCACTAGTTGGGCGAAAAACAGAAAGCCTTTTATGAGAGGTACTTCCTAAGGTCAAAGAAGCTCAAGTTGAAAGAACAGATCAACAACTTTGAGCAACTTCCTGGTGACTCGATCAGTACTACATAGGAGTGGTTCAATAAATCCTTTAAACAACCCCTAAAATGTGTCTAAAAATGTGCCTCAAATATGCCATAATCGTAACTTTCATATATCTCAAAATTTGTGCATGATATCAAAAATCTGACTTCATATTCATGATGATGGGGAAAAATTGAGTGGAGAATGGGTCTAACGTTAATTTTAGAGCAACCATATCAAAATTTAGTTTTCCAAAATTTGCAAATTCTAGAGACAATCCACGCCCCTGTCAAGATGAGGCCAATGCATGGATAAGTGTTATTTTACTTCAATTTTTTGTTTCAGTCTAAGGCCTTTGGGTCTTGGCCCTAAGCCTCCCCATATGTAAAAACATATGTACTTAGTAATTTTCAACTTTATATCATACAAGACATTCCCTAAAACCTTCTCAAACACTTAGACAAATATTTCACTGAAAAACCCAGGGTCCCAAACTCATTCTGAATCTTAATGAATTCACTCAAGCTTTAAGTTCTCATCTCAATCTTCATCAAAGAATTCTCCAAAGTTGAGGTATATGGGTTTTAACCGTTGGGTCCTTTCACAAATGGTGCCTAACATTCCTTTTTACCTAAAATGCATGTTTCTAATTTGATGTACTTATGGGTATTACTCACTATAAATTTGACTAAAAACTATGTTGGGGTTCCATGAACCTGTGATTGTTTAAGTATGTTTTGAGCTATGAGTCTATGATCCATTGTAGGTTTTGATGGAGGGTTTTTACTTATCCTACATGAGGGTATTACCAAGCATTGGTTGGTTGTTTTACATTGAGTTTTCTTGCATGATTTCAGTCTTAAATTGCATGATCTTACACTAGCATTACACACCTACCAAGTATTTGATGAAATATCCAGTTTTAGATTCTTGAGTCATTGATGATCCATTGCATAATCTATGATTTGAATGACTTTATGATGATGAAAGAATGTTCATAAGAGTTGTTTCCATGAAAAGTACTTATAGTATTGTAAGTTGACCATGCCTATTTGAGGAGGTGATACCTCAATCACCATGGATGGTACGTTGGGACAACCATCAACTAATTGAGGTGTTGATACCTCAATCACTATGGATGGTAGGATGAGAGCACCATCAACCAATTGAGAGGTTAATAACTCAACCACCATGGGTGGTAGGGTGAGACAACCATCAACCAATTGAAGGGTTTATACCTCAATCACCATAGATGGTAGGGTGAGACAACCATCAACCAATTGAGAGGTTGATACCTCAATCACCATGGATGGTAGGGTATGACAAACAGTCATAATGTTGGTCTCTTCTTACATATGTAATATGTGCAATATAAGTATGTTTTACTTCAAGAATCATTTCTACATGTCATATCATTATTATGCTATCTATTACTTATGATATTGCATTTTGCGTATGTTGCCTATCTAGTATTGCATTGCATCCAACATACATAGTATATTCAAATGTACCAACGCATACTCTATGCCTACATGATGTTACCATATAGGAACTGGAGCCCCACTTGATCATCATCCTCTTCGATATGACTAGTACAATTTCTCTCAAAGTAAGTTGGTGAGTCCTTAAATCTGAGGACATACTTCTCTTGATTTATGTAATGTATTGACTCTTATCATATTGAAACCTTATGACTATAAGGGTGAGCCTAGAGATTGTCTTATCCCAAACTCCTATCTATGTATTAGAGGTGTTATTGAAACCTTATGATATCGTAATGCTATACTATTGGCTTGATATGTTTATATGGTATCAAAGATATCCCTTAGCCCTGTATTCCCCTTTTTCTATCTATTGTTGTTGTATAACAGCTTCTGCGACCAAGGATGTGTAATGATATGGTAAGAGGCTTTTTTGGGGTCCACACTATTTCCCCATTCACCATGTCAAGTCAAGGCCCTAGTTCAGAGTTGTGATAAACTTAGTATCAGAACACTAGGTTTAACAGTCATCGGCATCTAACATACTGTGTCAATTAGAGTCTTATTCATGGTTATGTTGTGCACTATAAGTATGAGTAAGAGGCTATGAGAAGTTTTATGAAATGTTTCCCTTCTTCATGATCTATGTCGTCCTATGGAAGTTAGGTAAAGTTTCCCCTCTAACGAATGTTCTTTGCCATTTTTAGATCATGCCTAACATAAGAGGAAGAAGAGGCCACACACCTGAGGAACAACCAGCTCATGGAGAGCTCCGGGATGCTCTCACCTTGCTAGCTCAAGCCATGGCTAATCAAGTCAATCAAGGGGCCCAAGCCTCTTATGCTCCTACTCTGACATCTTGAGTGAGAGACTTTATGAGGATGAATCCACCAAAGTTCTATGGGTCTAAAGTAGATGAGGACACTCAAGAATTTATTGATGAGGTGTACAAAGTGTTGGCTATTATGGGTGTTAAGTTGGAGAAGAAGGCAGATTTGACAGTGTACCAACTCTAGAGGATGGCCAAATATGGTTTACCCAATGGAAAATGGAGAAGGGGAACAATAATGTGATTCTATGAGAGGAGTTTAAGGTGGCTTTTCTCAACCGATTCTTCCCTCTTGAGCTTAGGGAGGCCAAAATGATGGAGTTCATGAATTTGAAGCAAGGCTCTATGAGTGTGAGGGAGTATGCCCTCAAGTTCAACCAATTCTCTAAATATGCTCCACACTTGGTTGTTGACCTGAGGTCTAAGGTGCTCTATGAGTGTGAGGGAGTATGCCCTCAAATTCAACCAACTATCAAAATATGCTCCACAATTGGTTGCCGACCTAAGGTCTAGAATGAACAAGTTCATGATAGATGTATCTAATTTAGTGAATGGGGAGTGTCGTACTGCTATGTTGATTAGTGATATATACATGTCCCATCTAATGACTTATGCCGAACAACTGCAAGGGGAAAAGGTGAGGAAGAGGAGAAGTAGTGAGGCTAAGAGGGCCCATTTTGATGCTAAGTTCCAAACTTCCAAGGGTGGCCTATTTCACCAAGGACAATTGTCTACCTATGTTCCTAGTAGGAGATTTGCTAATGACAACCCAAGGCCCCAAGGAGATGGTGTGTGGTGCCTAGATCTATCTGCCTAAGATTTGGTAGAGCCCATGATGGCCCATGTTTGAGGGACACTAATGCTTGTTATACTTATGGAGAAGTGGGTCACAAAAAGGTTGATTATCTTCGGAATCAAAATAAGGGTAAACATGTTCATCCATAAGGCCAGGGTTCAAATATAGTTCCTTTAAGGAGAGGAGGCCAACAAGGTGATGCCCTAAGGCATAACCGGTTCTATGCACTCTTAGGGAGACAAGGGGTTGATGAGGTGCTCGATCTCGTCACCAGTATGTTAAAAGTCTTTGATTTATAAGTGTATGCATTGATAGACCCTAGTGCCACTCTTTCTTTTGTTACCCTTTTATTGCTAAAAGGTTTCATGTTGAGCCAAAATTGTTTTGTGAGTATTATGATGTGTCTACTCACATTGGTGTATCTATTGTAGCTAGAAAGGTCTATAGAAATTGTCCCATTTACATTTTGCAAAAACTTTTGCCTTGTGATCTTGTTGAGCTGGATATGGTGAATTTTGATATCATTCTTGGGATGGATTGGTTGCATGCATATTATGCCTTTATTGATTATAGAACCTGGAGGGTCAAATTCCAATTCCCAAATGAACCCTTCCTTGAGTGGGAGAGTCATGATGTGGTGGTCAAGGGCAGGTTTATCTTTTGCATTAATGCCCAAAAGTTGATTTCTAAGGGGTCTCTCTATCATCTTGTGAGGGTTAGGGATGTTGAATCTAAAGTCCTTCTCATAGATTCAGTTTCAGTGGTTAATGAGTTCCTAGATATCTTCCCAATGAGCTTCCCAGTGTTCTTCCAGAGAGGGAAATATATTTTGGCATAGATCTCCTTCCCAACACTTAACCTATTTCTATCCCCCTTACCGTATAACCCCGGTGGAGTTAAAGGATTTGAAGGAGTAATTAAGGGATTTGTCAGTGAAAGGTTTTATTAGGCCTAGTCAATCACCTTGGGATACACCGGTGTTGTTTGTGAAGAAGAAGGAATATTCTCTTAGAATGTGCATTGACTACCAGTAACTTAATAGGGTCACCATAAAGAATAAGTACCCTTTACCAAGGATTGATGATCTATTTTGACCAACTTCAAGGGGCTAGTCAATTCTCTAAGATTGATCTTCAATCCGAGTATCACAAAGTGAAAGTAAGGGAGTGTGACAGTCCAAAGACAGCCTTCCAGACTAGGTATGGGCTTTATAAATTTGTGGTGATGTCTTTAGGGTTGACCAATGCACCGGCTATCTTTATGGATCTTATGAATATAGCCTTTAAACCCTATCTTGATTTGTTTGTTGTTGTCTTTATAGATAATATTTTGATCTATTCACACAGTGAGGAGGAGCATGTGAGTCATTTGAGGGTGGTGCTATAAAAATTGAGGGAAGAGAAGTTGTATGCTAAGTATGAGAAGTATGAGTTTTGGTGGCAAGAGGTTGTCTTCCTAGGTCATGTGGTGTTGGGGGATTGTATTAAGGTGGATCTTAAAAAGATGAAAGTGATTAGAAATTGTCCTAGACCTTTGACCCCATCAGATATTAGGAGCTTCTTCGGCTTAGCGGGTTACTATGGGAGATTTGTGAATCAGTTTCTTCTATTGCTTCTCCTATGACTAAGTTGACCCAAATGAAGGCTAAATTTGCATGGACCGATAAGTCTGAGAAGCATTTCTAAACTTTGAGGGATAACATTGTGTTCGCTCCTATCTTGTCTCTATCGGAAGAACCGATTCTTCCCTCTTGATTATGATCTAGAATTTGCCGCCGTGGTATTTGCTTTGAAACTTTGGCATCATTATTTGAATGGGTGCATGTTGATACATTTACCGATCAAAAGAGTCTCCAATATGTGTTCACTCAAAAGGATCTTAACTTAAGGCAATGAAGGTGGTTAGAGTTTCTTAAGGACTATGATATGAGTTTGCATTATCACCCCGGTATGGCTAAAGTTATGGTCGATGCTTTGAGTAGGCTATTTATGGGTTGCCATGCTCATGTTGATAATGGGGACAAAGAGGTGGCTAGAGAGGTTCATCGATTGCCAGATTGGGGGTTAGGTTGGAAGAGCTTGATAATAGTGGTATTGTGGTGGTTGTTGGTTCAAAATCTTCCTTAGTTGATGAGGTAAAAGCAAAGCAAGATCTTGACCCCCTCCTTATTAGAATTGAAAGCCTGCTTGTTATACTCTTAACATATCATTACACATCCTTGGTCGTAGAAGCAATAAAATATCAATATATCCCTCCTTATTAGAATTGAAAGCCTTGGTGAGAGATAGCAAGGTGGAGGTTTTCTCCCAAGAGGGAGATGGTGCCCTTAGGTACTAAGGTAGGTGGTGCCTAGATCTATCTGCCTAAGATTTGGTAGAGCCCATGATGGCCCATGTTTGAGGGACACTAATGCTTGTTATACTTATGGAGAAATTGTGTGTGCCTAGTATTGATGACTTGAGAAAGAAGATTCTTGATGAGGCTCATAATTCTTCCTATTACATTCACCCCTGTTCCACAAAGATGTATAGAGATTTAAGGGATGTGTATTGGTGGGGTGGTATGAAGAGTGATATTGCTAAGTTTGTGTTAGTTTCCATAATTGGTAACAAGTTAAAGTCGAGCATCAAAGGCTGGGTGGCCTAGCCCAAGATATAGAGATTCCTACTTGGAAGTGGTCTCTGTTATTGACATTGTTGATGATGCTGAGCCAGAAGTACCACTTGAGTTGAGATTCGATGTCGACACTTTAGAAGTTATACTGATGAAATTTGATAGTGATGGCATCCCAGATTATGAGGAGATAGTGAATGCTTTGGGGGTGTCCTAAAGACCTAGGCGCCAAACCAAGTTAGAGCTAGACTTGTAAAATTAGGAGTTACCACCCACCAAACCATCCATAAAAGAACCCCTGGTACTAGAGTTGATGGCCCTTCAGTATATCTAAAATACGCATTTTTGGGTGCCAACAATACCTTGCTAGTCATAGTTATTGTGGACATGAATGATGAGCAGGTAAGCGCCCTTGTCATGGTGCTTAAACAGTTTAAGAAGGCCATTAGGTGGACAATTACAAATATCATTGGTATACCTCCCGGGATATGTACACAAAAAATCTAATTGGTCAAGGAATACAAACCGAGTATTAAGCACCAAAGGCATCTCAACCCCCCTATGCAAGAGGTCATAGGCAAAGAAATTATCAAGTGGTTGGATACAGGAATGATCTATCCGATTACCGACAATGAATGGGTGAGCCCAGTTTAGTGTGTTCCGAAGAAAGGGGATATCACAATGGTACCAAATGCCAACAACGAATTGATTCCTATACAACCAGTCACCGGGTGGAGAGTGTGCATAGACTATAGAAAAACCAATGCATCAATAGAGAAGGAACACTTTCCTATGCCATTCATGGATCAGATGCTAGACCAATTAGCTGGAAAGGGGTGGTATTACTTTCTTGACGGATATTCAGGCTACAACCAAATCACCATTACTCCAAAGGATCAGAAGAAGATGATGTTTACATATCCTTATGGCACCTTCGTATTTAAGAGGATGTCATTCGTGTTATGTAATGCCCCAGTGACATTCCAAAGATACATGATATCCATCTTCTAGGACATGGTGGAGGACACTATTGAAGTCTTCCTAAAGGACTTTAGTGTGGTTGGGGACTCATTTGAGGACTGCTTGAAGCACTTGCATGTTGTGTTGCGAAGATGTGAGGAAAGCCATTTGGTGCTGAATAGGAAAAAGTGTCACTTCATAATGAAAAAGGGCATTGTCTTGGGGCATAAAATCTCTAGCAAAGGGATCGAGATTGATTGAGCTATGGCAAAAGTGATTGAGAAGCTTCCCCCACCCATCTAACTTAAGGGTGTGGGGAGCTACCTAGAGCATGCAGGGTTTTACTGAATGTTCATAAAAAACTTCTCTAAAATTGTACATCAATTGAGCAAGTTACTTGAGAAGGATGCTAAGTTTATGTTCGATGATGCATGCCTCAAAGCCTTTGAAGGATTAAAGTAGAAGCTGAATTTAGCCCCAATCGTTGTATCTCCAGAATGGTCAAAGCCTTTTGAAATCATATGTGATCAAAGTGGGGTTGCACTAGGGGTAGTAATGGGACAACGCCAAGAGAAAATATTATATCCCACATACTATGCTAGCAAGGCCTCAAACATAGCCTAGAAGAATTACACTATCACTGAGTAAGAGTTACTCGCAATGGTCTTTCCATTCAAGAAATTCAGGTCATATCTATTGGGGGCCAAAGTAGGGGTGCACATAGACCACTCAGCACTGTGGTACTTAATGGCAAAGAAGGATTCAAAACTAAAGTTGATGAGATGGGTGCTATCATGACCCAATCCTAGGGCCTAGACATAACATGGTGCATGGGGAATCTGAAGGGGCCCCAAGCAAGCCTCTTAACATATCATTACACATCCTTGGTCGTAGAAGCAATAAAATATCAATATATAATCGTAAATAGGGATCATCGGGCTAAGGGACATCTATCATAGTATAAAACATCATAGAGTCAAGAGAGTCATAACTCATAGCATCAATATATATCTTCTCCAACAACACCTCTAAACATAGAACTTAGTGGGAGACAAGACAAGCAACCTACTCACCCTCATAATCAAAGTATATGATAAAGAAAAAGAGTCTTAATACATAGCATAATAACATATACATTGTCCCCATAATGGAGGACTCACCAACTAGCTTGATAGAATTCGTACTAGCCACGTGGAGAAAGGTGATGACCAAATGGAGCTCAAGTTCCTATATGGTAACATTATGTAGGCATAGAGTATGTGTTAGTATGTTTGAATGTACTAAGTATGTAGGATATAATACAATAAGACATAGGAAACATAGTCGAAATGCATAATCATAACCAATGGATAAGTATAATATCACAATGGTATGCATGATCAATGCTTGGGATAAAGCATCATAGGCAAAATGTATAATCATAAGCAATGAATAGCATATTAACAATATGACATGTATGAATGATACTTGAAAAACATACTTATATAGAACATATTATGTGCGTAAAAAGAGACCATCATTTGGCTAATGGGTTAATCACCTCCCATCCTAGGTGCTTGAAGTACCAACCCCTTAACTTAGTTATCGAATGTACCACCCCCATCTAGGTGATTGAAATACCAACCCCTTAATTCGGTTAATGAGGTACCAACCCCCCAATTCGGTTAACTTCCATCATTATATATACTTTCCATGAAATCAACACATGAATATCATATCTTCATCATCATATAGTCATTCAACTCATATACCATACTCTAGACCTTCAACAACTCAAGATACATAATCCGAACATTTTATCAAACACTTGGCCGGTGTGTAAAGCTAGTGTAAAATCATGAAATTAAAGAGTGAAATCATGCAAGAACTATTGATGTAAAATATCCCACCAATACTTGGTAATACCATCTTGCAAAATACATTGAAACCCCTCATCAAATCACAAGAGAGGTCACGGTTCTAAAGCTTACAACATGCATAACCATAATAGGTAAATCATCTCATGGTATAGACTTAAAAATAAGTAATCATGTATTTTCAATCAATGTTTCTTGAAATCCTAATATAGTATATGATCATAATCTCTAATGAATAATATCCATAAGCAACAAGTCTTGGAAATATGTAATGTTCATAGAAATGGAAGATTGGGCTTCATGGGCGAAAGGTACCCATGAATGAAACTATGTCTGCGCTTGAACCTTGAATTTCTTGAAATTAGGTTGTGAAAGACTTGAAGTTCGGAAATAGGTCTCGGAATCCAAATCTTGTTCTTGAGTTTTCTTGAATTTGTATTGGGGTTTTGATGGAGGCTCTTGAGAGAATTTGAGAGTACATTCTAAATGGGAGGAGTGAATTTGATCTTTAGGAATAGGGTTAGGTCTATAGAAGTATTCAGATAGCATAGGAATCCCCAAAATACCAATAGAAATGGCTAAATTTATGGAATGCTATTAAAGAGGCAGAATTTGGCAAAAACCCGTATATACCCCTGCACATACGAGTTCTACAAAAATGGGCATAACTTTTTCATTCAAACTCTAAATAAGATGAAACCAAAGTGCATTGGAAAGCCAATGCAAAAAGCTTTGATTTGGTAAGTCATGGGTCAGCCAATTCTTTGTGTGCTAAGAGATATACCCCTTTAAAGTTTACCCTCCTACTGATAATTGTGCAAAACTTAGCCAACGAAAATTTCTTTGAATGAGGCTTGATAAAGGGGACCCACGATGGTTTTAAATGACATAAATAAGCTTGAATTAGATTTGAATAAGAGGTTGAAGCTTGAATGAGTTCCTTGAGATCCGAAAGTGAGTTTAGGATACTTGAATTGGGGGAAATATTTGTCTAAGTTTTTGAGAGAGTATTGGGGAATATATTGAATGATATGAAAGTGCAATATGGCTAAGTATAGGTATTTTTGCGTATAAGAAGACTTAGGCTCAAGACCCAAAAGTCTAGGACTGGAACAAAAAAAATAACCAAAAAAATAGGCTCTTCGCGCCCCTGGCACATCGCGCCTGGACACTGGAAATTGCTCATATTAAAAATTTTAATTATGATACAGTTGCTCTAAAATCAGGATTAGATCCACCGTCCAGTCAGTTTTTCCCCTTGAACAAGAATATAAAGTCAAATTTTTGAAATAACAAATGAATTTTTAGATATATTGAAATTACGATTCTGGGCACTTCTGAGACATTTTTGGGGTCATTTTAGGTACCTCTCCTTCAAGAATTCAGCTTCGATGTCATCGATAGAAAAAGGATAAGAAATCAGGTCGCAGATTACCTTTCCATGTTTGAAAATGGGGCAATGGAAAAGTTCGATGATAGATTGGAGATCGCTGACTCATTCCCAAATGAAAGAGTGTTTGGTAGCCTCCCACGATTTAATACCATGGTTTGCAGATTATGCAAATTACTTGGTGAATGGCATTATGTCGCCTGATCTAAATATACACCAGCATTGAAAATTCATATCTGATATGAGAAAAATCTTTTAGGATGAACCATACTTATTTTGTGTGTACACATATGGGATTATTTGTTGATGTGTTCTCGAGATTGAGATGATGAGTATCTCAAGGCATGTCACTCATCATTGGTAGGTGGGCATCATAATGGAGTTTGGATAGCACATAAGATCTTACAGTGTGGGTATTACTAGCCCACCATTTATTAGGATGCTCACAACTATGCCAAAGCTTGTGATAGGTTCCAAAGAAAAGGAGGTCTTTCCTACAAATATGAGCTCTCTATAAACCTTATTATGGTAATTGACTTATTTGATGTATGGGGGATAGACTTCATGGTACCTTTTGTTAGATCGCATGGAAATAAGTACATCTTAATCACTATGGATTATGTATTGAGGTGGATAGAAGCCATTGCTTTACCTAACAATGAAGGCAAAAGTGTCATAGTGCTTCTGAAAAGGAACGTTTTGGCACCCCTCAGGCGATCATTAGCGATGGAGGTTCTCACTTTTATAATAGGCTCTTCAAAGTTCTAGTTGAAAAGTATGGGGTGAAACATCAGGGGGAAACTCCTTACCATCCTCAGAAAAGTAAGCAAATAGAGGTGTCTAATAGAGAAATTACACGGATTCTATCCAAGACTGTGAATACAAATAGGAAAAATTGGTCATGAAAGATGGATGATGCATTATGGGCATACCGAAGAGCGTTCAAGACCCCTATAGGAATGTCTCCCTACCAACTTATCTTTGGGAGGGCATGTCATTTGCCGGTGGAACTTGAGCATAAAGCAATATGGGCGCGAAAGAAGTTGAATCTAGACTGGAATGATGTGCCAAAATCTAGGCTAAGCCAACTCAATGAGCTTGATGAGTTTTGCTTGAAGGCATATCAGAGGGTGTCGTAGATCACATGTCCAATTTTGCAGCAACAATGTACAGAGCTCGGCCTTGTACCAACAAAGAATGAAGCTACAACATGATTGTCGCATAGAGAATCATTAGTTCACACTAGGGAATTTGGTGCTAATATACAATTTCGGACTAAAGTTGCTACTTGGGAAGCTCATATCCAAATGGTTGGGACCTTTTTGAGTAACACATGTCTTTGATCCAGGCGATATTGAATTGGAGATAAGTAACGGAGGAACTTTCAAGGTAAATGGCCAAAGAGTCAAGTCATACCTTGGAAACATGGAAGAAATACAAACTGTGGAAGAATAGGATTTTGAGGAAGTATGAGTACTCAAGATGTCTATGTCATGCCATGACAATAAATCAGGTGTTGCTTGGGAGGCAGCCCAAGGTGGAGACTAGCACATAGGCACCCAGGTATGCTTTTTGACCCTTATACTTTAGTTTGCTTTGATTGTGTGCATTGAATACAAGGCAGCTCTTTTTCGATTGGGTGTGGGTAGTTATGGGCTTCAGTGAAGTTTGAGTATCTTGGGTCCATAACTACCCCAATTATTGATCCTAAGGTTTTTTTGACCCTATTCTTTTTCTTTTTCCCCATGAATATTATTTTTTTTGTTGAACCGACATGTTTAGGATGGCTTAGGTAGAATTTGTGGCATATAGTACTGATATCTGTGGCATATACGTGTTTTTGTGTTTTTTGAGAAAAATAATACCCACAAAATTTTAATTAGTTAGTCTAGATAGCAACTATGCATGTCTGAGTCTGTTGACAATGCTTGTTCTGATAAGTGAAGATAAATTGAGATTACAAGCATGATCTAAGAATCTTTTTGTTCATAACGTATGTAGCGCTATGTGAATGTGAGCTTAATTTGCTAAATTCATATGTTGTGTGCTAATTCAGAACTTGCCCTATTACTCTAAGTTAGACTGTATATTAATTAGACTAGGAAAGGACCTTAGGCCATTGTTCATAAAAGTCCTCTTAGCCTAAATGACCAACCAAATTTGCAGAGTATTACTTGATCCTAACATCTGAGTCTAACATTTGTCTATTCTTTATAAACAACCTAATTAACCTAGCCTTATTAGTTGTAAAATCTTAAAATAGGCCGTAGTCTTTTGTTGAACATTATGCACCTTGATTAAGGCAAAAAGCCTAAGTTGTAGGTGTCTACCAAAAGTGGCCCTGGTTCTAAGGATGGATAATATGCACCTGAACTCAAGCCAAAAGCCTAAGTTGAGGGTGGCTGGTGTAAAGGTGAAAAACAAAAATAAAGGGGAAAGTTAGTAATACAAGAAAAAGGAGAAAAATCATGTACTGGGAGCAAGAAAAATAAGTAATGCCTTAGTTATGAGCTTAAAAGAAAAATATAGTGTAAAAGCAAGGAAAAAGATGAAAAATAAAAAGAAAGCACCCAAAAAAGCTTAAAATAGGAGAAAAGGGAGAATGAAGTGAATGTCACAGTGTTGGTAGGGCAAAAGTGTAGAAAACCATAGTGTCAAGGAGAGCCTTTAGTCACTATGTTCCCAAAATATCGTACCAAAGCCCCCTGAACATACTTTACAAGCCTATAACGTCCTAAAGTGATCCTAGTCCAAGTAGTCGAAGGTCTTAATTATGAGTATAAGTGCAAGCCTATGGTATTGGGCATGATGTATGGATATCTTTTGTGAGAGTGAGTGATTTTGCATAGTCATAAGATTATACATGGAAATATCATTGAGAGTGAGATATGGGACTTCTTTCTGTGAGAGCACTTGCATTGCATTATTAGCGATAAGCTTATTTAGTTATTGTTGCTTGTTAACAGTACCTCACTTGTTATAGTTGTGTTATCACATGTATTAGTCTGTATTGGTTTGTTGGATGGTTATTTGATTCTGTTTTGAAAAGTGGTGTGGGTATCTGTGTTTAAGTTGGATATGCTATATGCTATTGGGTTGAGGTCTGTGTGTTATTGTACAACTTATATAGATTGAGTCTATCGCATAAGGACAAGCAACAACTTTAAGTTGAGGGCATTGATATTCTATCAAAATACAACATTTTTGATGCTTAATACTTGGAATTTTGTGTGTTCTCAATGCGATGTTAGTGGATTTTATGTGTTTTATTTGCAGGATTCCAAGGTTGGCCTTGATTTTGGGAAGCTTTTGCAGACATTGCTATTTTTGATGATATAAGGACCCTTTATGGGCCGTAGTGCATTTTACGGGCCGTGAAGGAGGTTTCGTGAATAATTCTAGTGAGGGGCTGATTTTTTGAAGTTTGTTCTACGAACATGCAGATGAGTCATGGACTACTTTATGAGTCGTAGATCATTTTCCGCTCCCTAAGGATCAAAGTAGGAGGACGTTCTAAATATTCATCAAACGAAACCCCCAATGGGTCATAGAGGGGTGTCGTAGATCACATGTCCAATTTTGCAGCAACAATGTACAATAGATCGATTACGGGCCATGAAACACACTATAGCCATAAAGCTATTCGTGAGGCATGCCAACCCGTTATCCTATTTTGTTTAGGACTTATATTTTAAATATTTTAAATAGTTTGTTAGGTTATTTTTTTCAGTAAGTTAGCAGAGACTGCGACAAGTTTGAGAGAGAAAATAGTGAGATTGAGTAGAGAAAACATTGGAGAGTATTGAGAAACACTTGTACTTTGATTTGATCTTATAATCTTGTGATTCTCATTGAAACTTGGATTTGGTTGTGTTTAATATAATTGTATAAGTACTCTATTATGTTATTCCAATTGATAATTCTTGCATCTACACAAGTCATAAGTAGTTAAATCCACAACTAGGGTTGTGGGAACCATGAAGAACTGATGAGGAAAACTGGATAATTCATAATTCTTGGAAAGTCTACATGCATGTATTAATTAATTCTCTTTATTCAGCATGTTTTCTAATGGTGGCCAATGTTAGAACCCGCCTATGTTAGTAACTGGACCAAGGTAGTAATGAATAGAAAAATTGATTAATTAATAGGATTCGATTGATGTGTTTTTGTCTAATCAATCGAGTTGGGCCAAGGGGAGGTTGTACTGGGACTAATAGATAAGGGTTAATAATGCACACGGAGATGGGCCAAGTCACATAGTGAAATTTGTCTCTCGCCTGGAACAAAGGGTTTGGTGATCTTAACTTACAGTCCAGCATGCTATACACTAGAAAAGAATTAGGTTATCAAGTGATACTAAGTTAGGGAATCATGGGGAACACAATACCCTGGTTTCTCTCCATATTGGTTAAACTCTGGTGTTACTTAGGTTTACTTTTCCACTTATTATTGCACCCCCCCTAGGGGAATAAGTTGGTTAATCACTCAAATTGCATTAATTGAATGTATTTGCTTGGGTTTGACCCTAACCTTGATTTGTGTCACGACCAAAACCTAGGGACTAGACATGACACGGCGAATGGGGAACCCAAAAGGACCCCAAACAAGCCTCTTAACATATCATTACACATCATTGGTTGTGAAAGCAATTAAACAACATAATTAGATTAGAAATAAGGGCAAAGGGGCTATCGAGAAACTTTCATAACAAAAACATCAAAAAAAGAGAGTCAAGGCTCAATATATAACATACCCAACAACACCTCAAAAACTTAGACAGGAGTGGGGGCCAAGACAAGCAACCGGGCTCACCCTCGTAGTCAATACTTACATAAAAGAAAGATAGCCTTAGTACATAGTATGAGATCATAGACATTGTCCTCGAAATGGAGGACTCACCAACTAGCTTGAGAAAAATCATACTAGCCACGTGGAGGAAGATGCTCAAGTGGGGCTCTGATTCCTACATGGTGACATCATGTAGGCATAGAATATGAATTAGTATGTTTGAATATACTAAGTATGTAGGATGCAATGCAACAAGAGATAAGCGACATAATCGAAATACATAACATAGGCAATGAATAAGCATATAGCAATATGGCAAGCATGGAAGATGTTAGAAGTAATTCATGATTACATACAACATAATATATGTGCAAGAAGAGACCATCATTATAGAATTCGTAGTGTATTGTGGTGTGAACCCCTCAATTGGTTGGTGGATCATCTCACCCTACCACCCATGGTGATTGAGGTACCAACCCTTCAATTGGATGGTGGAATGTCTCACCCTAACAACCGTGGTGATTGAGGTACCAACTCCTAAACCCGGTTATCAAGGTACAAACCCCTAGATATGGTTACCCAAGCTCACAACTATTCGAGTGGGGCATGGTTAATTCCCAACACGATATAGGAGAATATCATATACATACATTCCTTTCATCATCATAAAGTCATTCAATTCATAAGACATGCATTGGACCTTCAATTCCTTAAGAAAGCATAACTGGACATTTTATCAAACACTTGGCAGGTGTGTAGTGCTAGTGCAAAACTATGCAATTTAGGGATAAAATCATGCAAGAAAATTCAATGTAAAACTATCCATTAATACTTGGTGACACCCTCAAGCAATATACATCAAAACACTTCATAAAATCCCACAATGGATCTTAGATTCGTAGCTCAACACATGCTAAAACAGTCACAATTTCATGAAACCCCAACATAGTTCATAGTCTAATTCATAATAAGTAAGATCCATAAGGAAATCAACTTGAAAACATGCAATTTAGGGAAAAAGAAAGTTTGGGATTCATGGGTGAAAGGAACCTATGAATGATATGCATATGTCTTAGCTTTGGAGAATTTCTTGATGAAGATTGGAATGTAGAATTGAAGCTTGGATGAATTTCTTATGATCCGGATGAGATTTGGACACTCGAATTTTGATAGAAATATTAGTCAAAGGGTTTGAGAGAGCATTAGGGAATGTCTTGTATGATATGAAGTGAAATATGGCTAAGTATAGGTATTTTCACCCATTTCTCACTCAATTTTGCCCCTTGAACAAGAATATAAAGTTGGATTTTTTATATCACGCACGAATTTTGAGATATATGAAAATTATGATTTCAGGCACTTTCGAGGCACATTTTTGGGTACTTTTTTGGGATCATTTCAATATCACCACCTTGGGAACATTCATCCCCGAATGGTAAAGGAAGGTATATGATAAACATAAACATGACAATTTCAGCCCACATAAGGATGCAACGATGCACTTAAACATCAATTCAAAAATCTCAACATAAGTGTAAAATCATCATGAACTTTTCAATTTAAACATAAATATATGCAATGACATGAGAGTTGAACTTAAGTCTTAAGATCATATAGAGGACTCAGAATTAATACCTTAGGCTTGAGTAGAATGGAAGAGATAAGGATATCTCTTTTGTATGTCTACTTTGGCCTCCCAAGTAGCACTTTCAACTTGTTAATTCCTCCAAAGGACCTTAACGGAAGCCACATCCTTGTTCCTCAACCTCTTCACTTGTCTATCCAAAATCTTAACCGGGACCTCTTCATAAGTCATGTTGTCTTCAACAACACCCACAACATTAAGCGGCACAATAGCATTTGGGTGTCTGACACATTTCCTTAATATGGATACATGAAAGGCTGGATGAATCAAATCCATCTCACTATGCAATTCCAACTCATAAGCTACCTTGCCAATCCTCCTTATCACCTTATAAGGACCAATATATCTTGGGCTCAACTTCCCCTTTTTACCAAAATGAACCACACCCTTCATGGGTGAAACTTTCAAATAGACCCAATTACTAACTTTAAATTCAAGGTCTCTTCTTCTCACATCATCATAGGATTTTTGACGACTTTGGGCCGTCTTCAACCTTTCTCTAATCATCCTAACCATCTTAAGAGCCTCCATAACAAGATCTGTTCCCATTAAAGTTACCTCTCCATCCTCAAACCACCCAACTCGTGACCTACCATGCCTACCATAGAGGGCCTCAAAAGGAGTCATACCAACGCTAGAATGATAACTATTATTATAGGCAAACTCAATCAATGGAAGATGATCATCCCAACTACCCCTGTACTCCAATACACAAGCCCTAAGAACATCCTCAAGTGTTTAGATAGTTCTTTCGGCTTGGCCATCCGTCTGAGGGTAGAAGACCGTACTAAGTTTAACCTTTGTACTAAGACCCCTTTGAAAAGACCTCCAAAAATGTGAAGTAAATTGAGCACCACGATCCGATATGATAGACAAGGGAATCTCATTCAACCTCACCATCTCATGAATGTACAACTTACCATAATCTTCAGCCCCATATGTGGTCTAAATAGGTAGAAAATGAGCTGATTTCATCATCCTATCAACCACAACCCAAATGGAATATAAACCCTTTCTAGTCGTAGGCTAGCCAACCACAAAATCCATATTAATCTCCTCCCACTTACAACTAGGAATCTCTATTTCTTGGGTTAAGTCACCCAGCCTTTGATGTTTTCTTTGACTTGTTGGCAACTATGACAATCGAAAACAAATTTGGCAATGTCCCTCTTCATACCTCCCCACCAAAACACATCCCTCAAATCTCTATACATTTTGATAGAACAAGGGTGAATGGAATAAGAAGAATTATGAGCCTTATTAATAATCTTCTCCCTCAAGTGATCAACACAATGCACACACAACCTACCTTGGTACCTAAGGGCACCATCTCCCCCTTGGGTGAAAACATCCACCTTCCCATTACTAACCAATGCCTTTAATTCTAACAAGGAGGGATTGAAGTCTTGCTTCGCTTTGACCTCATCAACCAAAAAAGATTTTAAACCATCAATAACAACACCACCACCATTATCAACCTCTCCTAACCTAACTCCCAATCTAGCTAACCGATGGACCTCCCTAGCCATCCATTTACCACTACCTTCAAAATGAGCTAGGGTACCCATAGACACCTTACTCAAAGCATCGACCACACCATTAGCCTTACCGGGATGATAGTGCAAACTCATGTCATAATTCTCAGGAAGTTCTAACCACCTTCTTTGCCTCTAATTAAGATCCTTTTGAGTGAAGACATATTGGAGACTCTTATGATTGGTAAACACATTGACATGCACCCTATACAAATAATGATGCCAAATCTTTAATGCAAAAAACCACGGCGGCTAATTCAAGATCATGAGTAGGATAATTCTTTTCATGCACTTTGAGTTGCCTAGAAGCATAGGCTATCACCTTATCATTTTCCATTAGAACACAACCCAAACCAACCCTTGAAGCATCATAATGCAGAACAAACCCTTCTAGCCCTTCCAATAGTGACAATATAGGAGCGAACACAAGATTATCTTTCAATATTTGGAAACTCTTTTCACACTCATCGGTCCACACAAATTTGGATTCATTTTGAGTCAACTTGGTCATAGGAGAAGCAATAGAAGAGGACCCATTCACAAACCTTTGGTAGTAACCCACAAAGGTTAAGAAGCTCCTAATATCAGACGGGGTCGATGGTCTAGGGTAATTTCTAATCACATCCAGCTTTTTGGGATCCATCTTAATACCATCCCCAGACACCACATGATCTAGAAATGCAACCTCTTTCAACAAAAATTCATATTTTTCATACTTGGCATACACCTTCTTTTCCGTCAATCTTTGTAACACTACCCTTAAATGACCCATATGCTCCTCCTCACTAGGTGAATAGATCAAAATATCATCAATGAAGACCACAACAAATAAATCAAGATAGGGTTTAAATATCCTATTCATAAGATCCATGAAAATGGTCGATGCATTGGTCAATCCAAATGACATCACAACAAATTTATAATGGCCACATCTAGTTCGGAAGGTCGTCTTAGGAATATCACACTCCGTCACCTTTACTTTATGTTACCTAGACCTAAGATCAATCTTAGAGAAGTGACTAGCCCCGTGCAATTGGTTAAACAAATCATCAATCCTTAGAAGAGGATACTTATTCTTTATGGTGACCCTATTGAGTTGTCGATAGTCAATACACATTCTAAGGGACCCATCTTTCTTCTTCACAAACAACACTGATGCACCCAAAGGTGATTGGCTAGGCCTAATAAAACTCTTCTTCAACAAATCCCTCAATTGCTCCTTAAAATCCTTTACTCTGTCGAGGCCTTTATGGTAAGGGAGAATAGAAATAGGTTGAGTATCAGGAAGGAGATTTATATCAAAATCTATTTTGCTTTTGGGAGGAACACCGGGAAGGTTATTTGGAAAGACATCAATGAACTCCTTTACAATCGGAACCAACTCTATAGGAAGGACCTTGGACTCCACATCCCTTACACTCATAGGATAATAGAAACACATCTTAAAGATCAACTTACGGGCTTTAATGCAAGAGATAAACCTACCCTTGACCACAACATCATGACTCTCCCACTCAAGGATGGGTTCCCTTGGGAATTGGAATTTGACCCTACAGATTCTACAATCAATAGTGGCATAGTATGCATGCAACCAATCCATCCCAAATATGATATCAAAATCCACCATTTCCAACTCAACAAGATTGCAAGGCCATATCTTATGCAAAATGCAAATAGGACAATTTCTATAAACCTTTCTAGTAACAATAGATGCACCAATAGGAGTAAACACCTCATAAAACTCACACAATAATTCGGGCTCAACATGGAACTTTTTGGTAACAAAAGGGGTAACAAAAGAAAGAGTGGCACCTAGATCAATCAATACATACACATCAAAATCAAAGACTTTTAACATACCAGTGACGATATTTGGAACCTCCTCAACCCCTTGCCTCCTTTGGAGTGCATACAACCAATTATGCCTTGGGTACTTCCTTATTCACCACCTCTCCCCAAAGGAACCACATATGCACCTTGTGGACAAACCTCCTTACCCTTGTTACAGTTACGAGGATAATTAATCTTTTTGTGACCCACTTCCCTATATCCATAACATGCATTAGTGTCTTTCAAACATATGCCCACATGACCCCACCATATTTTCAACACATATTATTAGGAACTACACCACCAACACCTTGGGAAGTCATTGGCAAACCCCCTATTAGAAGGATGAGAAGACCTATGGCCTTGATGGGATCAGCCAGCCTTTCGACTTTGGAACTTTTCTTCAAAATGGGCCCTCTTGGCCTCATTACTCCTATTTTTCCTCAACTTTTCCTCCTCTATTTGTTTGGTATAGGTTATAAAATGGGATAAATCCATGTCACTAATCAATATAGGGGATCGACATTCCTCATCACCAATTCGGGTACACATATCACAAACTTGTTTATTCTAGATCTTGGGCAGGCAACCAATTAGGGAGCATATTTAGAGAGTTGATTGAACTTGAGGGCATACTCCATGCAAAAAACCACGGCGGCTAATTCAAGATCATGAGTAGGATAATTCTTTTCATGCACTTTGAGTTGCCTAGAAGCATAGGCTATCACCTTACCATTTTCCATATGAATTCCTACCCTTGTTTCAAATTTATAAACTACACCATCTTGGCCTCTCTAAGCTCAAGAGGGAAGAACTAATTAAGAAAAGCCGCCTTGAACTCCTCTTAGAGCACCACATTATTGATTCCCTTCTCCTCCTTCCATTGATTGAACTATATTTATGCTACCCCATTAGTTGGTAGGCTACCAACTCTATTTTCTCTTCCAATCTAACAACTATGATAGCTAATACGTTGTAGACCTTATCAATGAACTCTTGAGGGTCCTCATCTACCTTAGACCTGCAGAATTCTAGTGGATTAATCCTCATAAAGTCTTTCACCCTAGATCATTGGGATGGAGCATGACGGGCTCGAGCACCTTGATTGACTCAATCGAACATAGCTTGAGCTAGCAAAGTGAGAGCATCCTGGAGCTCACCATGAGCTGATTGTTCATCGGGAGTATGGGCTCTCCTTCCTCTTATGTTAGGCATGATCTAAACATGACAAAGAACATTTATTAGAGGGAAAACTCACCTAACTTCTTGAGCATGATATAGATCAAGAAGAAGGGAAATATTTTCTAAAACGTCTCATAGTCTCCTACTCATAATTATGGTGCACAACATGACCACAAATAGGACTCTAATCAATGTGGTGTGTTGGATGTTGAGGACCATTTACAACCTAGTGTTTTGATACCAAGTATGTCATGACTCAAGCCTAGGGCCTAGAAGTGACATGGTGAATGGGGAACCTGTTGGGACCCCAAACAAGCCTCTTAACGTGTCATTACACATAATTGGTCACAGAAGTAATAAAACAACATAATTAGATTAGAAATAAGGGCAAAGTGGCTAAAGGGAAACTTTCATAGAAACATCAAAACAAAAGAGTCAAGGCTCAATAAATAACATGTCCAACAACACCTCTAAAACTTAGATAGGAGCGGGGTCCAAGACAAGAAACCGGGCTCACCCTCATAGTCAATACATACATAAAAAAAAGATATTCTTAGTACATAGCATGAGATCATAGACATTGTCCCCAAAATGGAGGACTCACAAACTAGCTTAAGATAAATCATACTGGCCACGTGGAGGAAGATGCTCAAGTAAGGCTCTGGTTCTTACAGGGTGACATCATATAGACATAGAGTATGTGTTAGTACATTTGAATATACTTAGTACATAAGATACAATGCAACAAGAGATAAGCAACATAATCAAAATGCATAACATAGGCAATGAATAACTATGTAGCAATATGGCCTGCACAGAAGATGCTTGAAGTAATTCATGCTTGCATAGAACATAATACATGTGCAAGAAGAGACCATTATTATAAAATTCATAGACTATTGAGGTACCAACCCCTCAATTGGTTAGTGGATTATCTCATCCTACCACCTATGGTGATTGAGGTACCAATCCCTAAATTGGTTGGTAGAACGTCATACCCTACCACCCGTGGTGATTAAGCTACCAACTCCTCAACCCAGTTATCAAGGCACAAACCCCTCAATATAGTTACCTGGGCTCACAACCCCCCGAGTAGGGCATGGTTAATTCCCAACACAATATAGGAGATTATCATATACATACATTCCTCTCATCATCATAAATTCATTCAATTCATAAGACATGCATTGGATCTTCAATTCCTCAAGAAATCATAACTCGATATTTTATCAAACACTTAGTGGGTGTGTAGTGCTAGTGTAATACTATGCAATTCAGGGATGAATCATGCAAGAAAATTGAATGTAAAATCACCCATCAATAAATGCTGACACCCTCAAGTAATATATATCAAAGCCCTTCATCAAATCCCACAATGGATCTTATATTTGTAGCTCAAAACATGCTAAAACAGTCGTAATTTTATGAAAACCCAGCATAGTTTATAGTCTAATTCATAATATGTAAGACCCATAAGTAAATCAACTTGAAATCATGCAATTTATGTAAAAAGGAAGCTTGGGCTTCATGGGTGAAAGGAACCCATGAATGATACCCACATACCTGCTTTGGAGAATTTCTTGATGAAGATTGGAATGGAGACTTGAAGCATGGATGAATTCCTTAAGATTCGAAAGAGATTTTGACACTTGAATTTTGATAGAAATATTAGTCTAAGGGTTTGAGAGAAAATTGAGGAATGTCTTGTATGATATGAAGTGAAATATGGCTAAGTATAGGTATTTTCACGTGTGGAAAGGTTTAGGCCCAAGACCCAAAAGCCTTGGACTGAAGTGAAAAAATTGGCGCAAAAATAACACAGTGGCGTGCCCTTGGCACGTCATGCCTGGGGCTCACTACTCTCTGGAAATTGCATTTGTGCATTTTTCAAATTTTGCTATGGATACTCTTAAATCGGGGTTAGACCCATTCCCCACTCAATCATGCCCTTTGAACAAGAATATGAAGTAGAATTTTTGATATCATTCACGGATTTGAAGATATATGGAAATTACGATTCTGGTACTTTTTTGGGGTCATTTCAGTAAGGTTCTATTTTTTGACAACGACCATTTTATCCTCAAAAAGGAAGTATAACTTGGGTGACATCATCTAGTACTACCAAGTTAGGGAATCATAGGGAACACAATACCATAATTACTCTTCTCATTGATTTAACAACACTTGTTCTAGTTTAGGTTTACTTTTTTTCAAATTACAACCCCTCCCCGCTTCGAGAGATAAGTAGGTTAATTAACTCAAATTGCTTAAAATTACTCTGAGTCTACCATATATCCTGTGTTCGGCCCTAACCTTTTTTAGGTTATATGTCTTGACAATGACCACTTTAACCTTCAAAAAGGAGGTGTAGATTCATGAGCACCCATGTACGAGGAGCGTTACTATGAGGAGGAAACTTGCTTTGTCACTGATCAGATGGAGGGTTTCCAAACCAATGCCCAAGGGTCCAATCAGGACTATTAGCACCAAGGTCAAGGAAACCAAGGTCAGAACTATAATAGGGATGGCACCTTAAGAGAAAATAGTCGAGGAGGCTACTATGATAGGAATAGGGGCTAGGACAGAGATGCTTATTAGGGATGCAGAGATAGTTAAAGAAATAGTCCATATGTGCCACCACATAATCAAGATTTTGGTGTTTGTAGCTCTAGAGTTGAGGAGATATTTGATCACTTATTGAAGAAGGTTGACGCTTAGGATGAGACCTTGAAATAGATGAAATCTAACAACTCTAGTATTAATCAAAAAATTGAGTTTCATTCAATCGTTATCAAGTAGTTGGAGAAAAAGTTTGGTCAGATGTTGACTCAATTGAACCAGTGCCAAAAAGGTACATTTCCCAGCAATACAGTTCAGAATCCAAAAAATAAGAGGCAATGTATGGTAGTTGAAACACCCTCATGAGCTTCGGAATGCCACATAATCATAATTTCCATATATCTCAAAATCCACATGTGATTTTAAAAATTCAACTTTATATTCTTAATCGGGGGGCAAAATTGAGTGGGAAGTAGATATAACTAGGTTTTAGAAGACCCGTAGCAAAAAAATAATTTTTAATAATTTTATGATTTTCAGTGGTTATCCGCGCCCAAGGCGCGATATGGCTTAGGCGCACCACTGTATATTTTAAAGTCTGCATCTGGTCCGCATCATGCCCTATGTAACAATTTCCTTGGTTTTCATATTTCGCCCAAGGGAGGGCATTAGGATCATAGCCCCATGCCCACTTAAACATGAAATCACCCATAGTTAGCCATTTTTCAACTCTTTAACTCACAAAACCCTCTGTAAAACCTCTCTAAGACTCTATCAATTCTTTCATTCAAATCTAAGGATTTCAAGCTCAATTTTGGAACTCAAGAACTCATTTCAAGCTCTAAGTTTACTTTAAGTTCATCTCAAGGAATTCAAGGTTTAAGGTATGTGGGTTTTCATCCATGGGTCCTTTCACCCATGGACTTATTTCAAGCTCCAAGTCTACTTCAAGTTCATTTCAAGGAATTTAAGGTTTAATGTATGTGGGTCTTCATCCATAGGTCCTTTCACCCATGGAGCCCAACCTTCTCTTTTTTATGAAAATTGCATGTTTTTGAGTTGCATCACCTATAGGTGTCTCTTATTATAAAATATGAACGTAAATTCTTATGGGGGTTTTATGAAGTATTGATTGATTATGCATGAATGTCTATTTCAAGCATATTCCATGAATTGACTTTGTCTATTGAGACTATGCATATTTTAAACTATGAATTATTATGAGCTTTTGTGATGGATTTCAAGGTACCCTACATGTGGGTTTTACTACCATATTATTGGATTGATTTACGTTGAGTTTACTCATCTTGTTTTACTCTTGAATTACATGATTTTAAACAAGTATCTTGAACCCACCATGTGTTTGATAAAATGACATGTAAAGAATTCTCAAAATATTCATGATCTATTACATGATTTGTAAGTCAAGTGACTTTGTGATGATTATCATCTTTTAAGCATGTATTGAATTCATAAAGAGTATCTATAATGTTACAAATAGCATGAAATGCCCCAAAAAGTGTCCAAAAAATGTGCCTCAAAAATGCCCATACTAGAATTTCAAAATATCTCAAAATCGAGCGTGATATCAAAAGTTTGACTTCATATTCGTGATCAGGGGTTAAAATTGAGTGGGAAATGGGCCTTTTTATGCGTAAAAATACCTATACTTAGTTATTTTTCAACTATATATCATTCAAGATATTCCTCAAAACCCTCTCTAACACAGCCAAATATTTCACTCAAATTCACGTGTCCCAAACTCATTCCTGATCTTAAGCAATTCACTCAAGCTTCATGTTCTCATTCCAATCTTCATCAAGGGAATCTCCAATGTTGAGGTATGTGGGTTTCAACCATTAGGTCCTTTCACCTATGGTACCCAACCTTCCTTTTTATACAAATTACATGTTTTCAAGTTCATTTATATATGGGTATTCTTACTATGAATTTAATTATAAACTTTGTTGGGATTTCCATGAAATATGAATTATTTAAGCATGTTTTGAGCTACGAATCTATGTTCTATGACGAGGATTGATGAAGGGTTGTAATGTATCTTGCATGATGGTGTTACCAAGTGTTGGTTGGTTGATTTACAATATATTTTCTTACATGATTTCACTCTTGAATTGCATGATTTTGAACTAGCATTACACACCCACCAAATATTTGATAAATTATTCGATTAAGGGTTTTTGAGTTATTGAAGGTCTATTACATGGCTTATGAGTTAAGTGGCTTTATGATGATGAAAGGAATATATGTATATGTTGATTTCATGAAAAGTATCTATAGTGTCGCAAGTGACCGCACCTTGTTAAGGGGGTGCTATGCCTCAATCACTTTTTTGGGAGGTACTAGGCCTGTACTATGATGTTGAGGGGTATATACCTTGACTACCTTATCTAGGGGTGCCAACGCTGTACTACCATGTTGAGAGTATATACCTTGACCACCTTGTCAGGGGTTGCTAGGCCTGTACTACCAATTGAGGGGTATATACCTCAATCACCTTCCAAGGGGGTACTAGGCCTTGGATTCCAAGTACTAAGTTGCTTGGTCTATGATGTTGGTCTCTTCCTACACAAGTACTATATTTCTATATAAGCATATTTTACTTCAAGCATTGATCATGCATTCCATATTTCTAATATACTATCTCTTACTTATGTATATGCATTTTGATTATGTTGCCTATCTCTTGTTGCATTGCATCCTACATACTTAGTACATTCAGATGTACTAACGTATACTCTATACCTACATGATGTTACCATGTAGGAACCGGAGCTCCACTTGATCATTCTCCCCCTCCAAGTGGCTAGTACTATCTCTTGAAGCAAGTCTGGTGAGTCCTCAACTCCGAGGACAATAGCTATTGATCCTATGTTATGTAAAGACTCTTTTCTTTGTTAAGATGCTTATAACTATGAGGGTGAGCCCAAAAGGTTATCCTGGCCCCTACCAAATCTATGTTAGAGGTGTTGTTGGACAAGTTATATATTTATTCTTTGAGCTTTGAATCCTTTGATGACTTATGCTATGAAAGACTTCCCTTAGTCCCTTTATCCTCATTAATATTCTCTTATTGTTGTTCAATTGCTTCGGCAACCAAGGATGCATAAATTATATGCTAAGAGGCTTTTTTGGGGTCCCCTTGGATTCTCATTCGCTGTGTCACGTCTAGGCCCGAGGCTTGGATCGTGATATAGCAAGTTTAGTCCTATTTCAAGATTTTACCTCTCGTGAGCCATTAATGTTAAAGCAAGGTTCATGTATGATTATGATCCATTCTCATATTCAAGTTAGGCTTGCTAGTAAAGGTCAAGCATGTTTAAGAGCTACTCATGTCACTTTATCATGTCTCTTACAAGTTATTAAAGTTATGATTATTTCAATTATTCAGTGGGATTTGACTTAGCACTGATTGAGGCATAAGATTGGGGCTTAACTCAAGGGGTCCTTATATAAAGTCTTTAGTGTCTAAACTATATGCCACCATAGGATTAGGATTATTACCCTTGCGATACTAATGTATCCATCTAGAAATACCACACCTTCTCAAAGGGGTGACATGCCTCAGATTTTCATTATATGATTTACCATGGCAAGTAGATCACATCTTATCGAGAGGGTAACATGCCTCGATCACCTTGTCGCAGGGTGACATACCTCGATCACCTTATCGGGGGGTGAAATGTCTCGATCATCTTACTAAGGGGTGACATGTCTTGTATTCCAAGTAGTAGCTCGCTTGGTCTATGTTGGTTAAAGTCTCTTCCTATACATGTGTTATGTATTATGTAAGTTGAATGTTTTACAAGCATATTTTATTACAAACATTGATCATTCATACCATGTTGAGGTTATATATCCATTGCTTATGATTATGCATTTTGAATATATTGGCTTATGTCTTTATTGCATTGCACCCCACATACTTAGTACATTCAAACGTACTAATACATACTCTATGCCTACATGATATCACCATGTAGGAACCGAAGCTCCTTTTGATCATCCTCTTCCACATGGCTAGTTTAGTTCTCAGAGAAAGCTTTGGTGAGTCCTCAATTCCGAGGACAATATCTACTTATTTCATGCTATTTTGAGACTCCTCCTTATGTTGAATACTTATTATTATGAGGTGAGCGTAGGAAGTATTTTGGCCCCCGCTCCGTTCCAAGTTAGAGGTGTTGTTAGATACTGTGGTTTGTATATGCTATGAGCTTGAATCTTTTATGCTTTTATGAATATCAAGTCTTCCCTTAGTGTCGTTTTCCTTTTTATTTATATTACTTATTAATGCTTATTTTTCTTCTGCGATCAAGGATGTGTGAATGATATGCTAAGAGGCTTGTGTAGGATCCCTTTGGGTTCCCCATTCGTCGTGTCACATCTAGGCCCCAGGCTTGGGTCGTGACAAGCTTAGTATCGAGGACTAGGTTATTAATTATCCTCAGAATTCCAACACACCATGTGATTAGAGTCTTATTCATGGTTGTGAAGTGCCCCACATCTATGAATAGGAGGTTATGAGTTGTTTTACGAAATGTTTCACTTTTTCATGGTATATATTGTGCTTTAGACGTAAATTTAAGGCTTTCCTCTAATGAATGCTCTTGTTTCTTCTAGATCATGCTGATACCAAGAAGAAGGCTAAGGAGATCCTGTACACCTGAGGAGCAGCTGGCCCATCAAGGAGCTTGAGGGGTAGCCCAAGAAAAGTTCAGGGATGCCATCACAATGTTGGCCCATGCTATGACCAACCAATGGGCCTAATGTGAGGCAAAAATACATATTTTTAATCATTATTTACCTTATATTTAACACTTTTATTTATCCTTTTTTAGCATAAATTTTATGGATTGAGCTAAATTGTGTATTTTATTTGTAGGTTAATTTGGTGCGACAATAAAGAGATTTGGAGCTCAAACGAATTAAAAAATAAAGATTACAGAAGAAAATTCAAATAGGTAGCTTAATAGATTGAATTGAATATAATAATATATGTTATTATATATACATATTGCCAAATTACAATTCAATTGCAATTGAAAGAGCTCCCAGAGGCTACTATGTGGTAGTATCAATTGTTGAAGACGCGTACAGTTCGCGGGCCTAATTCCTTCTGATTTTGGGTTTCCCAATTTGTGGACTCAATTATTTCATTTGAGATTTATTCTTGCACCTATAAATATTCCATAAAATAAGTTTTTACATAACTTTTGACCTAGAGAGAAATAGAAGCCGCCGTGGAGGCCGGAGAACTTTGGTTTCATCTTTTCTTCTCCTTTATTAATTATTTTATATTATTTTTGAATGATTTGTGGTTATTTCTTCATGTCTATGTGGAGTTAAACTTCTCATTCTAAGATTATGGTAGCTAATAAGATGATTGTTTAGTCATTGTTAATTCAAAATATTTCTTTATCATATTAGTTGTTCTTATATTACTTTTACCCACACTTCTTAGCCTAATCAACTAGGGGGTAAATTAGTTGTTCACTCTGAATTCGAGAGATGTTGGAGGTGATAGAACACAGTAGTATAAGGAGCTTGTTCAACTAGGAAACTAGATTGATTCGTGTAAGAGAGACCCGTGACAACTATCCTTACATCTCGCTTGGTTCATAATACAGAAAGATGACGTTAAAATATTTGTATTGATGTGTCTATTCTCGCTCAACGATGTAGTTAGGCACTCAATAATGGTAGGCCAGCAGAGGCATGCAACCCTGTTCAAGTAATTTTAATCCTGTGAATCAGCAACTAGATAATCAAATAATTTGTTGAAATAGAGGATAAGCATGATTATTAGATAGACCATAATCTTAGATCTACTCATTCATTGATTGTATAAAAATATCTCTTTTGGTTAATTGTTCACCACTTAAATACATAATTAGAATTAATATAAATTAGTAAATAATTAATTGACAAGTCCTTTGGGTTTAACATTCGCTTTCTGAAAAGAGCCACTATATTACTTGAGTTGATCACGTAAACTTGCGTGTGTTAGGGAAGCAACAAGTTTTTGGCGCCGTTGCCGGGGACTTAGAAATTAATTGTTTTCTAGGTTACATTTTTTTCTTTTATTATTTAAGTTTTTTTCATTTTTAATAGTGTATTCTTTTTTAGTATTATATTTTTTTTATTATTATTATTACTATTACTTTGTTTTTGTTTATTTGAATATTAAAAAATAATTTAAAAAGTATACTTTTTAGTACTCTTATTGATATAGATAATTGGAATAAATGGTAGTTGGGTGATGGATATCCTTATCAATATTGTGATGGACCCCACTTTAATATAAAATGTTGTACTATTTAGAAGAGCGGGTTGTGTGCACCTATTCAATCCTTTGAATGGAATATTTGTCATATATGTGGTGGTCAAGATAGTCATTGGGATGGTTGTCCAAACTTGTATCCCCCTCCCTCAAATCCCAATTATTACTCTTCTATTGTTTGTGATTTGGGCAGGAGTAATGAAGTTGAGCAAGTAGAACAAAAGCCTCACATTATTGAGCTATTAAAGCAAATAATAGAACAACAAAAGGACATGATGGCATCCATAGAGATAACTCATTTTCAACGAGTTGCTCACCTCACAAAAATGACAACCCATCTGGCAAAAATTAAAGTCAAACTAGAGATAGATCAATTTGGCTCAGATGGTCATGACAGGGAGGCTAACTTGAACACAAAGGTTGAGGCGTATGATGTCCAATCACCAATTGTCTATGTTAAAAAGAGTACAGATGAAGATGTAAATAATAATATGATTCATGAATTAGGACGTATTAGACCTCATTCCTATCACCTTTCAACTTTGTACTAGGATAGTGAGATATTAGTTGAGCTATCTGAGCCTATGAAAGAGTGTAAGGAAGAGGAACAATATGTCTATATTCTTGAATTTGTTGAACAAAAATTAGAAAATTACATTCCTCATTTAAGGGCCAAGAAATGTAAGATGTGATATCTAGTTTGGTTCCTTTATCTTCATACCATCGCCCTTTGAGTAAAGTAGAAAGATGGATGCAAAATTAGGGGTGCAATTCATATCTTCAAAGTGAAGAAAAAAATTGGTGGTGACTTGAGTCGTGTCACAACGTTAAATTAGGCGCTTATTGGAAGGCAACCCAATTGTATGTGTTTTTATTTTATTTTGTTTTTTTACAGATTAGGGGAAGTCTGAGTATCCACAATTTGAAGCTTAGGAGCAATTTGAGCTTAAGTATAGGGTGCGTATGATCCTCGATAGATATTAGCTAGGTCTGAAATGCTCAGGGAGTTTTCCTAACCCTTGTTTTAAATTTTAATTGATGCTTTGAGGATATAGCATCTTTTCAAGTGTGGGGTGGGAATTTCCAAATATATTTCTTAGGGTGGAGTGTGCTTTAGGGTTAGTTCAATATTCATAAAAAAATAAGGGTGAGGGATTTCACAAGAATGAATCCATTGGAGTTTCATTGGTCCAAGCCAGAAAAGGATCCCCAAGAGTTCATCGTTGAGGTGTATAAGGTGCTATCTATCATGGGGGTCAATTTGGAGGAAAAAGTGGAGTTAGCACCTACCAACTCAAGGGTGTGTCCAAAATTTGGTTTACACTATGAAAATTGGAGAGGGAAGATGATGATGTTATTCCTTGGAAAGAGTTCAAAGTCGCCTTCCTCAATCGGTTCTTTCCTATCGAGCTAAGAGAGGCTAAGATGATGGAGTTTATGAACCTCAAGCAAGGTTCCAAGATAGTATGCCCTAAAGTTTAACAAGCTTTCCAAGTATGCTCCACATTTAGTGGCCGACCCTAGAGCTAGAATGAACAAATTTGTGTCGGGACTGTCCAACTTGATTAATAAAGAGTGTCGTACCACTATGCTAGTGAGTGATGTAGATTTGTCTTGGCTCATGACATATGCCGAAAAACTAGTTGGGGAAAAGCTTAGAAAGAGAAGGAGTGGGGAGTCTAAGAGGGCTCAATTTGAAGGTGGTTTCCAAGGTTCTAAGGGTAGCCAATTTCCTCAAGGTCATAAGTTCCAAAGCCAAGGGTCTTCCAATGCTCCTAACAAAAGATCTGCTAATGATAACCTATGATTCCAAGGTGGTAATGGTGGACTGTCTAATCCTAAGTGCCAAAAATATGGTAGAAACATTGGTGTCCCATGTGTTAAGAAACTCTAATGATTGATGCGGTTGTGGTAAAGTAGGTCACAAGGTTGTTGATTGTCCACATGCTCAAAATAAAGGTAGAGATGGTCATCCTCAAAGCCAAGGTGCTAATGCGGGTCAAATGGCAAAAGGAGGCCAGCAAAGTGGTGTTCCAAGGCAAAATAGGTTCTATGCTCTCCAAGGAAGGCAAGGGGTGGATAAGGTGCCTGATGTCATCACCAGTATGTTAAAGGTTTCTTATTATGATTTGCATGCTTTGATAAATCTAGGTGCCACTCTTTATTTCACTACTCCTTTTGTTGGCAAAAAGCTTCATGTGAGTCTCAAATTATTGTGTGAACCTTATGAAGTGTCTACCCCCTTTTGTGAGTCCATTGTTGTTAAAAGAGTCTATAGAAATTAACCCATGTCCGTATTGCATAAAGTCTTAGCTTATGATTTTGTTGAACTAGACATGGTGGATTTTGATATTATTCTTGGGATTAATTGGTTACATGCATATTTTGCTTCTATTGATTGTAGAACCCATAATGTTAAATTCCAATTTCCTAATGAGCCCATCCTTAAGTGGGAAAGTCGTAATGTGGTGGTCAAGTATAGATTTATTTCTTGTCTTAAAGCCCAAAAGTTGATTTCTAAGGGTTGAATTTATCATCTTGTGAGGGTTAGGGATGTTGAGTCCAAAGTCCTTCCTATTGAGTCGGTTTTGGTGGTCAATGAGTTTCTTGATGTCTTTCCCGATGAGATTCCTGGTGTTCCTCCTGAAAGGGAAATACACTTTAGTATAGACCTCCTTACTGATACACAACCTATTTCCATTCCCCCTTACTGTATGGCCTCGGTGGAATTGAAGGAGTTGAAGAATCAATTGAGGGATTTGTTGGAGAAGGGTTTCATAAGGCCTAGTATGTCACCTTGGGGTGCACTAGTGTTATTTGTGATGAAAAAAGATTGTTTTCTTAGAATGTGCATTGATTATCGGCAACTTAATAGGGTTAGCATAAAGAATAAGTACCCTCTACCAAGGATTGATGACCTTTCTAATCAACTACAAGGGGGCAGTCACTTTTCTAAAATTTATCTTCGGTCCAGATACCACCAAGTGAAGGTGAGGGAGTGTAATATTCCCAAGATAGCTTTTCAGACTACATATGGGCTCTTTTAATTTGTGGTAATGTCTTTTGGGTTGACTAATGCACTGGCTATATTTATGGATCTCATGAATAGGGTCTTTAAACCCTATCTTGATATGTTTGTGGTGGTCTTTATTGATCATACATTGATTTATTCATGGAGTGAGGAAGAGCATATGTATCACTTGAGGGTGGTGTTGCAAATCTTGAAGGATGAGAGGTTGTTTTCTGAATATGAAAAGTGTTAATTGTTGTTGAAAGAGGTTGCTTTTCTTGGACATGTGGTGTCAGGTGATGGCATTAAGGTGGATCCTAAGAAGATGGAGGTGATATGAAACTGGCCTAAACCCTTGAATCCGTCGAATATTAGGAGTTTCTTGGGTTTGGCAAGTTGCTACTGAAGGCTTGTGAATGCATTCTCTTCTATTGCTTCCCCTATGAAAAAGTTGAACCAGAAAAAGGCAAAAATTGTTTGGACAAATGAATGGAAAAAGAGTCTTCAAACTTTGAAAGATAAGCTTGTCTCCCCTCCTCATGGGGTGCCCTTGCCTACTATATCAGATTGCGCTGCTCAATTCACTTCACTTTTGGAGCTCTTTTCAAAAGGGCCTTGGTACAAGCGTTATTCCTAATACGGACTTTCATCCTCTATTGGATGGGCAAGCCAGAAGAACTATCCAATCACTTTTGGATATGGTTAGGGCTTATATTTTGGAGTGATCATCTTCCATTGATTGGGTTTGCCTATAATAATAGCTATCATTCTAGAGTCGATAAGGCTTCTTTTGAGGCTCCACATGGTAAGTGTCATAGATTACCGGTTGGGTGGTTTGAAGTTGGAGGGATGACCTTGTTGGCTCCGGATCTTGTTATGGATGCTATAAAGAAGGTAAGACTTGTCTCTACCGAAAGTGTTGAAAAGGTTTGTAGTTTATTATGATGCCTAAAGAATTGGTTTAGGGTGTGTTTTGATGCAAAATTGTAAGGTGATAGCATATGCCTCTAGGCAACTTAAGGTATATGAGCGAAATTATCCCACCTATGATATTGAATTGGCGGCCGTGGTGTTTGCTTTGAAAATTTGGCATCACTATTTCTATGGGGTTCATGTTGATGTGTTTACGGACCACAAGAGTCTCCAATATATGTTCACACAAAAAGATCTTAACTTGAGACAAAGAAGGTGATTAGATCTCCTTCAAGATTATGCCATGAGTGTAGATTATCATTCCGGCAAAGCTAATGTTGTGGTTGATGCTCTAAGTATAGTGTCCATGGGTAGTAGCCTAGCTCATATTGATGATAGTGGTAAGGAGGTGGCCAGAGAAGTTTACCGATTGGCTAGGTTTGGGGTTAGTTTACATAAAGTTGAAAATTGTGGTGTAGTGGTTGTTGATGATTCTAAATCTTCTTTGATTGAGGAAGTTAAGTCAAAACAAGACCTTGATCCTGCCTTGCTAGAGTTGAAGGCCTTGGTGAAGGATGGTAAAGAGCCGGTTTTCTCCCAAGCAGGAGATGGTTGTCACAACCCAAGCCTAGGTTCTACACGTGACATGGCTTGAGGAAAACCCGAAGGGAGCATAAGCAAGCCTCTTAGAACATCATTACACATCCTTGGTCACTGAAGCAATAAAACAATTATCAAGAGATAACAAATTGGGGCAACCGGGGCTCAAGGAATACTTTCATATCATAGACATGAAGAACAATAGATTCAAGGCTCAAAGCATAGACACATAACATGTCCAACAACACCTCTACTGCATAGATAAGAGTGGGGGACACGACAAGCATCTGGTATCACCCTTATAGTCCATACATAAACAAAAGAAAGACAGTTTTAGTACATAGCAAGAGATCATAAGAAACGTCCTCGGAATGGAGGACTCACTAACAAGCTAGAGAGATAATCGTACTAGCCATATAGAGGGGGAGGATGATCAAGCGGTGCTCCGATTCTTACATGGTGACATCATCCAGGCATTGAGTATGCATTAGTATATTTGAATTTACTAATATGTAGGATGCAATGCAACAATAAATAGATATTATAAGCAAAATGCATAATAGTACCTAATAGATAGCATAATAGCAAGATGGCATGTATGAATGATTCTTGAAGTAAACTTATGCTTATATAGAATATAATACATGTGTAAGGAGTGACTATTCTTAGTGTAATCCAAGGCCTACCATCTCCTTGGAGAGGCGCATGAGGTACGAACCCCTTCATGAGGTTGATGGAGTACAAAACCCCCAACTAGGTTGATGGAGCACAAAACCCCCCAACAAGAGAGGCGCATGAGGTACGAACCCCTTCATGAGGTTGATGGAGTACAAAACCCCCAACTAGGTTGATGGAGTACAAAACCCCCCAACAAGGTTGATGGGTATAAAACCCCAACAAGGTTGATGGGTACAAACCCCTTACAAGGTTGCACAGGCCTTCAACCTCCCGAGCGAGGCGATCGGGTAGGTGTTGCAAATCTTGAAGGATGAGAGGTTGTTTGCTAAACATTAAAAGTATGAATTTTGGTTGAAAGAGGACTCACCAATGCTTTTCTCTGAAGTACCGAACTAGCCACGTAAAGGACCTCCCAAGTGAGGCTTTGTCATCCCCAACACTATAGAGATCACCATCTTATACATACATTCTTTCATCATCACATAATCATAATATATAAACCTTCCTTTTCTCATCATAAACTCATTCAACTCATAAGACATGCATTGAAACTTCAATTCCTCAAGAATCCATAACTAGATATTTTATCAAACACTTGGCGAGTGTGTAGTGCTAATGTAAAACCATGTAATTTAAGAATGTTACCATGCTAGAAAATCCAATTTAAAACCATAAATAGATACTTGGTAACACCCTCAAGAAATATACATCAAAACACTTCATCAAATCTCACAATAGATCTTAGATTCATAGAATAAAACATAATAAAACAGTCACCATTTCATAAACACCAACATAGTGTGCAGTGAAGTTCAATATACCTACCCATGAGTAAATCAACTTTATATTATACAATTTAGAGTAAAAGGAAGCTCGGGTATTATAGGTGAAAGAAGCCCACATACCTTAGCTTTGGAGATGAACTTGATGAAGATTGGAGATGGAGACTTGAAGCTTGAATGAGGACCTTAAGATCGGGATAAGTTTTGAGACTTGAATTTGGCAGTAAAATATTTGGCTAAGTGTTTCAATGAGTATTAGGGAATGTCTTGAATAATATGAGGGTGAAATAAGGCTAAGTACAGGTATTTTTATGCATGGGAATACTTAGGACTAAGACTCAAGAGTCTTGGACCGAAGTCAAAAAACTTGGAAACAAAAAGCACTGAGGCAACACTCAGGGGTTGGCCTAGTAGTAATAGACTTGATCCTTGGGCTTTGCTCCCTTTCAAGGTCTCAAGATCAAAACCCATTGGGTGCAAACAATTTCTTAGGGCCATCGACTGGGTAAAACCTAAATTAACCATGGTGCACTTGCGAGAAACTCCTTGCCGAGGGCCTGTCCACCCCGAGATTAGTTGGGGCTCTAAGAGACACAAACACCCAGTGCAAATAAAAAAAAGCACTGAGGCGTGCCCCTAGTGCAACCTCTCTGGAAATCGCATTTTGCAATTTCCAAATTTTTATACGGTTGCTCTTAAATCTGGGTTAGACCTATTTTTCACTCAATTTGACCCCCTGAATAAGAATAAGAAGTCGGATTTTTGATATCGCACACAGATTTTGAGATGTATAGAAATTATGATTTCGGCACTTTTGAGGCACATTTTTGGGCACTTTTTGGGGTCGTTTCAATATCTCCACCTTGGGAA
>DF359911.1:94374-128718 GCA_000787875.1 Solanum virginianum
GATGACCCCACAAAATGCCCAAAAATGTGCCTCGAAATGCCCAGAATTTTAATTTTCATATATCTCAAAATCTGTTTGTTATTTCGATAATCTGACTTTGGATTCTTTTTTAGGGGGTCCAAATTAGGGGTAAAAGTGTCTAACCCCAATTTAAGAGCAAAGATTTAGCAATTATGAAATTTCAAGAATTGATTTCCAGTGGGGTTTTCACGTTGCCTCCGTGACGTGCCCCAAAACATTTAGGGGACTGTTTTCTTTTAGTTCATCCAAAATATTCTAAGTGTTGGGCCTGAGTGTTCCCAATCGTGTTTTTATCTATACTTAGCAAAATTTCACCCTTATATCATCCTAAAGATTTCCTAATACTCCCCAAAACACTTACCCATATTTTCACTCCAAAATTCAAGACTCAAAACCCTCATCCAAAACTAAGGATTTTCTTCAAGCTTCAAGCCTCCATTTTCAATCTTCACCAAGAGCTTCTCCAAAACTAAGCTATGTTGTTTTGAACCATTGGGTACTTTCACCCATGGTGCCTAAGCCTCCTTTTTAATAATATTGCATGATTTAAAGTAGATTTTACATGTGGGTCTTGTGTATTAAGAAATTTATTACACAGTAATTTAAGTTCATGAAAGTATAGTTGCTTTAGCATGTTCTGAGCTCTAAATCTTGGATCTAATATTGGATTTGACGAGGGGTTTTGATGTGAATGTCTTGGGAGAGCTCTAACTCTTGGATCTAATATTGGATTTGACGAGGGGTTTTGATGTGAATGTCTTGGGGGTGTTTCAAGGTGTTGATTAATGATTTTACAATGGATTTTCTTGTATGATTTCATCTTCGAGGGGTTTTGATGTGAATGTCTTGGGGGTGTTGCAAGGTGTTATTTGATGGTTTTACAACATATTTTCTTGTATGCTTTCATCTCTAAATTGCATGGCCTTTTACCCCCATTACACACCCCCAAGTGTTTGTTAAAATGTCTGGTTATGGTTTCTTGAGGAATTGAAGGTCCAAAGTATGAGATTTGATATGATTGATGTTATGAAGATGAAATGAGCTTATGTATATGATAAATTCTATATAAAGTTTTGCATTAAACCATGCCCAATTCGGGGGGTCTAAGAACCCGAATAACCGAGATGGGGTTTGTACCCATTAACCGAGGGAAGGGTTAGTACTTCTCCATCTAGTGATGAGGCGGCATCATCACTAACCAAGTTAGGGGTTTGTACTCATCAGCCGAGTGAAGGGTTAGTACTTCACCACCTAGGTGATGGGGTGACATTATCACTAACCGAGTTAGGGGTTTGTACTCATCAACCAAGTGAAGGGTAAGTACTTCTTCACCTAAGTGATGGGGTGATATCATCAGTAACTTACCACGGGGTTTGTACTTTGGAAATCTAATTTGGTCTATTCTACACATATGATATCCTATATAAGCGTCAGTTATTTAAGCATGTTTTACTCTAGCATTGATCATATATGCCATATTGATATATTATGCCTATTGCATATTTTTATGCATTTTGATTATGATGCCTATTTCTTGTTGCATTGCATCCTACATACTTAGTACATCCAAACATACTAACGCATACTCTTACATAGATGATATCACCATGTAGGAACCAGAGCCCAAGTTGATCATCCTCCTCCTCCACATGGCTAGTTTGGTGCTACTCAAGCTAGTTGGTGAGTTCTCTATATCGGGGACCTTGGTATATGTTTTCCCTTGCCTGTATTGAGACACTCTACTTTATATTCTATTTTGACTATGAGGGTGAGCTCGGTTACCTTGTCTTGGCCCCTGCTCTTATCTATGTACTTAGAGGTATTTGTTGGACAAGTTATGCATCTATGATATGAGCTTTGAGTCTTATCTCTTGATGATGATGTTTTGCAAGCTATCCCTTAGTTACTTTGTCACATATTCTTAATTTAAGTCTTTTACATATTTCCTCGACCAATGATGTGTAATGACAAGTTAAGAGGCTTAATTGGGGTTCCTTTGGGTTCCCCATTTGCCATGTCACATCCAGGCCTTAGGCTTGGGTTATGGCAAACTTGATATCAGAGCACTAGGTTATTAGATCCTCAGAGTCTAACATAGCACGTCAATTAGAGTCTTATTCATGGTTGTGTTGTGCACTATAACTATGAGTAGGAGGCTATGAGATATTTTAGGAAATGTTTCACTTCTTTATGATCCATGTCATGCGATTGAGTTAGGTCTTCTAGGGCTTATTGCTAACTCCTTAACTGCTATATTTTAGGATATGCCTCAAGTTACTCAAGATGGTGTTAAGATGAACGCGGAGATTTGTAATGCTCTATAGGAAGTGGCTAATGTGGTGGCAAAATTGGCAACTCACCTCGATCAATATGTTGGTGCTCCTGAGACTTTTAGTGGTGAGAGGGGAGGTAGTGAGGCCAAGAGGGCCCATAATGTAGGTAAGTTCCAAAGCTCCAAAGAGAGAGATAGAGGTGGTATGGTGCCTTATGCTAGGTGCCGAAAAGTGCTAAAGGCCATGATGGAACATGCTTGAGAGGTACTAATGATTGTTATGGTTGTGGGGAGATGGGTCATAAGGTTAAGGAATTCCCTTGTAAATGCAATAAGAGTAAATGAGGTGATGGGGGAATGACTAATCCCAAGTGCCCTACGTGTAGGATGGATCATGGTGGCCCATGTTGGAAGAATAAAGGTGTATGCTTTAGGTGGGGAGAGATAGGCCACAGAATTTTGGATTACCCATATGGTCAGCTTTTGGATTGGGGTGGTCATATTGATGAAGTGGCTCAAAGAGGGGATGTGATGCTCAATGCTATTACTGGTGAGTTGAAGTTTTCTTGGCTTTGTTGTACATGCATTGTTAGGCTCGGTGTGCCACCATTTCTTGTCTATTCTTTTTTTATTGCTAGTGGGGCTTCTTATATGCCCAAGTTGTTGTGTGGTTCTTTGGTGTCTATCCTTTGTTGAGTGTATTGTTGTTAGGAGGTTTATAGCTGTCGATCCAAGTTTATATTGCATTAGGTCTTGCTTTGTGGCTTATTGGAGTTAGTGTGTGAATTTTGATGTCATTACAGGGATGAAATGGTTGCATACACATTGTGTCTTCATGGGTGGTAGGACCCGTAGAGTTAGATCCATTTCTTGTATTAAGGTATAATTGGGTTCTAGGGGGTCACATTTATCATCTTGTGAGAGATGAAGGTATAAGACCTAAGTTGTTTTGTTGTTGAGTTGTTGATAGTAGTAGATGGGGCCTTGAATGTCCTTTTTGATATTTTGATTTTGGGGTAGTGTCTTTTGGTTTGGCTAGTACACCGATTATGCCTACGGGTCTCATGGATAAGATCTCTTAGCCACTACTCTAATAAGCTCTTGGTGGTTTTGGTGATGATATGATGGTTCGTTTCCCTAATGAGGTAGTGCATGTGAGTCATTTGAGGGTAGTACTACAATGTTTAAGAAAGAAAGTTGGATGCTAGATAGGAGAAATAAGAATTTTGGTTATAAGCAGTTGCTTTCCTAGGTCGTACGGTGCCGGGTGATGGCATTAAGGTGGACCCTAGTAAGATGAAGGTGATTAACTATTATACTAGACCTTGACTCCCTTAGGAGTTGGGAGCTTCTTGGGCTTAGTAGGCTAATACCGGAGGTTGTGAATAGGTTACCCTCTATTACTTCTCATATGGCTTAGTTGACCCTAAGTAAGGCCAATGTTGTGACCGACGTTTTGAGTGCAGTAATTTGATAGGTCAGAGAGTTGATATTTCTTGTGTTATTCCCTGGTGCTAGTAGGATTCATGGGTATGAGAGTTGATCCTTGATTCCTTCTAATCGAGTAGACCTAAAACTATTTTCAAGAAAACCTAAATGGATTTTGCTTACTTTAATTTGGGGTTTTGAATATTATGATTCCTGAAATTCTATTGATGCATGGGTAGTGTTTATTTGATGATTTTAATGTGATTTAAACCATTATATTAGGATTTACTTTCGGTTTATGAAATTATAAGTATGCATGTCCCCTTTTTGAATTATTTATGCATGAGAGATTACATTATGGATTTAAATGTGGATTTACTTATGTCTTCACTTTAATTTTATATTATAAATATTGATTTTAGATTGTCTTAATTATCCATGTCATCCCCTTATTGATCATAGCATATGCATTCATGTACATGGATTCTTTTGAGATATTATGTTATGGGTTGAGTCCAATTTTTTTTTATGGTAGGATTTTGACAAAATATTGGTTATGACAATATTGTGACACACATATGTCTTGAGTTTTGGCACATTAAGCATTTGGGGTGCTTGCATTATTTTGTGTATGAATGGGCTATTCCTATGCATGAATATTATGACTATGAAATTATGATTTTTGCATTTGAGAGTAAGTATGAATTATTATGAATGGTGTTTGGCTTTTAAGCCCAATTGTGCATTGAAATGATTTGGGAAAAATTACTATTGCCTCTTTGAAAGTATGCATATGTATATTATAAGTGTTCTTATGGGATGACGACTTAGCATCGATGGATTGAGAGGGGAGTCTATAAGGGTTACCCCATGTTCTTGTTGTATAGAGTCTTGTCACCCTAGCTTTGTAGGTTTGAGGTCTTGAGGTGGTTTAGTTATTTGCATAGTATGCTTTTGATGAGTGTAGAACCTATAAGGTTGTAATATGATGGTTAAAGATGGTCGATCTATTTGGTCAACTACTATGGGTTAGTCACTTCTCTAAGGTTAATTTGCGGTTCAGGTTTTGTTTTCAAGTATGGAAGAGGGTAGATGATATCCCTAAGTGTCCTTTTGAATTAGGAATGATCATTTAAAATATTGGTGGAGTTGTTTGGTTGGCTTATGCACCAGTGGTGTTTGTGGGTTTCTTGAATAGGGTCTTAAAACCCTATCGTGATATGTTCGTGGTGGCTTCTAGTGATGAGGTATTGATTTTTTTTGAGCATGTGAATCATTTGGAGGTAGTGTTGCAAGTCTTGGAGGATGATAGATTGTTACTAAATATGATAAGTCTGCATTCTGGATAGCAAGCAGGTGGTTAGAATTCTTTAAGGATTATGAAATGAGTGTGCATTATTTTTTTCCCCGGTAAGGCTAATGTTGTGGTCAGTGCTCTAGGTAGCCTAGCATATGTTGTTGATGATGGCAAGGAGGAGACTAATGGGGTCCATCGGTTGATTAGATTGGAAGTTAGGTTGAGGGAAGTTGAGCATGGTGGTGTAGCATTCTTGATGGTCCCAAATCTTCTTTGGTTAAGAGGTCTAATTAAGCAAGGCCTTGATTTCGCCTTATTAGAGTTGGAAGTTTGGGGTGGAAAGATGGTAGAGTGGAGGTAGTCTCCCAAGAGGGAGATCGTAATTCGTGGCGACAAGTGGAATAGATGTGGTTAAGGTTTACAAATGAGTTATGGTTGTGAGTCCTTATAGGATGAAGAGAGAAGTTGGTAAGGTTACATAAGTTTGCGGATTGCCTATGGATAGGGGTTGGTTAGTCTGGTTCTTCATGCTTCTAGGTTGATGGGACGTGTTGGTGACTCTAGTGCTATAATGCTCTTTGCGATTGTGGGTGATGTGGAGGATAAGTTGGATTAGAAGGAGGTCCTGGTGGAGGTATTGGATGGATGAGTGGAGAAGTTGATTGATGAGGATGTAGTGTTCGTCAAGGCCCTTTGGAAGAGTTTTCTATTCATATGTATATCTCGGGGAGCCTGTGTGGGCATGGAGAAGCAATATCCGTATTTCTTTTATTTTATTCAAGCTTATGGTGACATGTCAAGTCCTTTCTATGATTCCAAGTCTTATATTTCAGCCCTATGTCATTCACATGTATCCATGTTTATGTTGGACAAGTTTATAATGATTTTACACTTACATTGAGATTTTTAAAATGGTGTTTTAAATGTAATGTTGCTCTTTAGTTGAGGCTGGTTTGTTTATGATCATTCTTGTCTTGTACGTGTCTTTTACGTTCGGGGACAAATGTTCCCAAGGGGGAGATATTGAAATGACCTTGACAAGTGCCCGAAAACGTGCCTCAGAATGCCCGAAATTTTAAATTCCATATATCTCAAAATTTGTTTGTTATTTCAAAAATCTGACTTCATATTCAAGATCAAGGGTTCAAAATTAGGTGAAAAAGGGTCTAACCCCGATTTAAGAGCGAAAGATTAGAAATTTCAATTTTCATAATTTTTCTTATCTAAAATTGATCTGCGACAGCATCGTGATGCGCAGCTATCACAGACATATGTTATTTTGTCCTCCGCGACAGGTTCGTGTCGCAGACAAGACTTGGGCTTGCGTATTTTGTTGCCAGTGATTTCTATCTTGGTCCAAGGCTTTTGGGTCTTGGGCCTAAGTAATCTCAAATGTGTTTTTACCTATACTTAGCCAAATTTCACCCTCATATCATCCTAAACATTTCTCAATACTCACTCAAACACTTAGACTAATATTTCTCTCAAGATTCAAGTCCCAAAACCCTCATTCGGATCTAAGGAATTCCTTCAAGCTTCAAGTCTCCATTAATGTCTTCTTCAAGGTTAAGGTATGTATATTTTAGCCATTGGGTTCTTCCACCCATGGTGCCCTAATCTCCTTTTTACTAATATTTTCTTTCATGATTTCATCTCTAAATTGCATGGCCTTTTACCCCCATTAGACCCCCCAAGTGTTTATTAGATTATCCGGTTATGGTTTCTTGAGGAATTGAATATCCAAAGCATGAGATATGATATGATTGATGTTATGATGATGAAATGAGCTTATGTATATGATAAATTCTATATAAAGTGTTGCATTAGACCATCATGCCTAATCCCGGGGGTCTAAAAACCCAGATAAGCGAGATGGGGGTTTGTACCCATTAACCGAGGGAAGGGTTAGTACTTCTCCACCTAGTGATAGGGCGGCATCATCACTAACCTAGTTGTGGGTTTGTATTCATCAACCGAGGGAAGGGTTAGTACTTCTCCACCTAGTGATAGGGCGGCATCATCACTAACCTAGTTGTGGGTTTGTATTCATCAACCGAGGGAAGGGTTAGTACTTCTCCACCTAGTGATAGGGCGGCATCATCACTAACCTAGTTGTGGGTTTGTATTCATCAACCGAGTGAAGGGTTAGTACTTCACACCTTGGTGATGGGGCGACATTATCACCAACCGAGTTGGGAGTTTGTACTCATCAATCGAGTGAAGGGTTAGTACTTCACCACGTAAGTAATGGGGCAGCATCATCACTAATCTACCAAGGGATTTGTACTTTAAAAATCTAATTTGGTATATTCTACACATATAATATCCTATATGAGCATGAGTTATTTAAGCATGTTTTACTCTAGCATTGATCATACATGCCATATTTCTATATTATGCCTATTGCCTATTGTTATGCATTTTGATTATGATGCCTATTTCTTGTTGCATTGCATCCTACATACTTAGTACATCCAAACATACTAATGCATACTCTTGCCTACATGATATCACCTGTAGGACCCGAAGCCCAAGTTGATCATCCTCCTCCTCCACATGGCTGGTTCGGTGCTACTCAAGCCAGTTGATAAGTCCTACATATCGGGGACCTTGGTATATGTCTTCCCTTTCTTGTATTGAGATACTCTACTTTATGTTGTATTTTGACTATGAAGGTGAGCTCCGTTACCTTGTCTTGGCCCCCACTCATATCTATCTATTTAGAGGTGTTTGTTGGACAAGTTATGTATCTATGATACGAGCTTTGACTCTTGTCTCTTGATGATAATGTTTTTCAAGCTATCCCTTAGCCCCTTTGTCCCTTATTCTTACTTTAAGTCTTTTATATGTTTCCACGACCAATGATGTGTAATGACAAGTTAAGAAGCTTGATTGGCCTTCGGGTTCCCCATTCGCCATGTCACGTCAAGGCCCTAGGCTTGGGTTGTGATAGATAAAGTGACCTAGTTGGTCATTTTTGGCATTTCTATAAAAATTACTAGTTTACCCTTTCTTAGGTTGCTTTGGGTCTATTTTGAACTATTTGAATGGTTGGAACTGAAATTCTAAGTCTTAAAAGTTGAAAATATGAATTTTAGCATTTTTGGAGGCTTAAGTTATTGGACAAAAGTGAGTTTTTGTGTCACTCTGAGTTTCAGAGGTCAAATCAGGGATCCATTGATTCCATTAGTTTGAAATGTTGAAACTGAACTATAGGAAGTTGCGGAACTGAATTTGGAGTTAGAATTAGGGTTTTACGCCCAACGTTATAATTTTAGTCATTTTTATAATCAAAGTTTGAATTTGGTCAATATTTGGAGTTCGAAAGCTCGCATCGGAATTTTGACTGGTCCAGTAGTTTTAGATGGTGAAACTAACGTTAAAAATGGTCTCATCATTATTTTTGGAGTTGCCGAGGGTAGGTTTGGTAATTTGAGTTTTAAACTAGTTTTATGGACTGGAATCAGTAAATGTGGAGAAGGCCTTAAATTTGATTTTTGATGATTTTATTGAGTCCAGATTGCTGTTTCTAGTATGGATACATATAAAGTTTGTGAAATTGTGATTTTTGATAAGGTTCGAATGTCCATTTCGAGTTTTTGTTAAAACTGTGTATTGCAGGTGCAAGTTTCTAGTGCAGATCCTTTTTACTCTCTGTGTTCATAGAAGTAAACCTAGTTACTCTCTGCATTTGTGCTTAGACATCCACATTTTCAGAGGTGGATCTAGTTCTCCACCAACGTTCGCGGGGTGGACCTGGTTATCCGCCCGTATTCGTGGAGTGTATTTAATGCCTAGGCAGTGTTATAAACCGTAAAAATAAATCATTTTTACTCTATTTTCAAACTTTCAAATCTTTTGGGGCACTTTTGAAGAGTGACTTTCAAATAAATATTTTGAATAAGTGACTCTAACACTATTTTAATTTACCCATAAGCTTTATCTTAATTTTAATTTCATGATTTTGAATGTCCAAAATTGGAGATTTTTAGACTATGATTTCAAAACTTTAAATGATGATTTCTCTTTCGATTTGAACTCTATTTTAATGAAGTTTTCACCTATGGGCTTCATTTTTCATGTAGAACCTGATTTAAAGTCAATTTCTAAATTCGGAAATTTGATTTTTAGCCTAATTTTGACTATTCTGCCCCTAAGCCTAAACTATGCCAACATAGGTATCAAAATGCTTCTCTTGATGAGTAGTAACTATTGTTGATAGTGACTAATCGAATTGGAGGATCGATTTGATAACTTGAGTTGATTGAAAGTTTATCTGAGTGCAGTTTTGACATCGAGGTAGGTTCGGGTAACCCATTTGGAACTGGATTTGAGTCATTGGATATGCTTATGTAGTATTTGTAAGAGCCACAGTGCTTTATGAGTAGTTGGACTATTGCATTGTAATGAATATTATTTTGTGATTCCAATTATACTGGAAACAGAGTAAATTGTGATCCTAATGCTAAGTTGCGATAAAATCTTTTAAATTGAGATATCATGGGCTATCAATATGTTATTATGAACCTTGTGACATAAATTGGACACTTCTGAGGAAATTAATGGTTTGTGTTGTTCCTTTTGGGGTATTCACAATGACCTTTAAGGCATTTGAGGAGGTTGTTATAAATTTAAGGATTTGTTATGATGTAATCAGGATCGTAAAGCATGTCCTAATACTTGGGGAAATTGGTTTCATGGTAGTTGGTAATTGAGGGAAATGTGGTAATGTAATGTATTGGTGATATTGTGATATTAAATAATACTCCTAGTTTAGAGTTTTCTAAGAATTTTAGCTAGTATATACATCCTTTATCTTTTCCATTAAAGCTATATATGGACATATACAACGATATTGTGGTCTGAGCATGCATACATCTCATAATGCTTCTACATCACTCTAGACATTGAGATACTTGAGACATTCATGCATAAGCTTATGATGCCTTGAGTTACCTTTGGGGACTTATGTTCATAATTGAGGACAGGGGAGGTCCAACTTGGTTGGCACACCTGAATACTAATATAATTGGGGTGATCCGAGACTTAGTAGTGGCTGAGATGCTGTAACTCTTTTCATAAAATCCCTTGCCTATGGGGAGGTAGTAAGGGTAAGATGTACACTTCTGGGATATGCTACCACTTTATTTATGAGACCTCTTACCTGCGCTGAGGTATCACAGGAAGAATTGTAATATTTTCTACACTCTTGTCCACGCTGAGGTGGTAGGATCGATGTTGTGAAACCTTGAGAACTTTAAGCATGTGTTGGGACTTGAGAGTCCATTATGAATGGGATTTTGATCATTGGTAAATTTATTGAAATTTGAGACATGTTGGGGACTTGCGGTACCAGTAGGGGAACTTGTGGCATATTTGTTTCTTTTTTTATCTTTCTTTTATGAGAATGAGAATTATTCTCTATTATTTTATTTTACTGACTTTTGGCCTGTGATATTGGGACACATTCATATAATGTGTATTTGAACCATCCTTGGACCATGCTGAGGTGGCATTATTGCATCCTTGACCACACTGAGGTGGAAAGGCTGAGATATCATGACACCCTTGACCATGCTGAGGTGTCAAGGCTGAGGTATTGTGACACCCTTGACTATGCTGAGGTGGAAAGCTTAAGGTATTGTAACACCTTTCACCATGCTGAGGTGGCAAGGCTGAGGTATCATCACAGCCCTGGCCACGCTGAGCTAGCAAGGCTGAGGTATCGTAACACCCTTGACCATGTTGAGGTGGAAAGGCTGAGGTATTATAACACTGGTGACCACATTGAGGTGACAAAGCTGAGAAATGTCAACTTATAGTTCAATGAGATTTCTATTCCCCACGTTCATATTTAACTCTGTGTTGTATCATTAATTATTGTTGCTTATTTTGTCTCTCTTAACTAGTTGGTTGAACCTACTGGGTACACTTCGATATGCTCATGCCTATTCTGTTTCATCCCTGCAGATTGAGCATAGGGACCTACACAGGGTAGTCAATTCACTCTTGTTGGACTTCTCTACATCCATCCTGATCCTACCGGTGAGGCTCAGACTTCGAGTCGCCGCAGATCTTTAGGATTACATTTACTTTGATTTAAGACTTTGTATCATATATTATTTTATGAGACAGCTTGTACCTTATGCTAAGACAATTGTATTTAATCTTCAGTACTATATTAGATTTTCTTGTACTCATGACTCTAGGTTTAGGGAGATTTCTTGTGTTAAATGAGTTATTTCTGCTTTATTTAATTGATTCCTCTTTAGTTCCAATCCGATTTTGGGTTGTTACACATTACAAGGAGAAACTAGAATACTTTCATTAGAGTTCTTCTTCCATTTTGTTTTCATGTATTTGCTTCCAGTATAGTTTTTCATCTTGCCCTGTAGTTCACCTTCTACTGAACCTTCCTGTCTCATTAACCTTCTTTGCTCTTGTACCTGTAATGCGTTTAGTAATTCCCCAAAGTGATCTTTGGCAAATCCTTAGTACATTCTAAGGAAGCAAAGGTGGTTCAAACTTCTCAGTCAATAAAACAAGATTTTTCTCAACAACTCTACTATTAGGAAGCTTATTTCCTAATATTCTTACCTTGTTAACAATGCTAAGAAGACTATTTGAGTATTCTTTGACAATTTTAGAATCTTTCATTCTTTGTATCTCATGTTCTCTGGTGAGATTCATAATTTTCATACCTTTTTCGCTCATCTCCTTGGTGTCTTCTTTGAGAAAATCCATATTGATTTTACTAATTCCAACAACATGATCCCGGAAGACATTGTGGGTGAAATGCAACATATAAGCAAGATTTCGCCTTGAATTTTCTTGTCTTCCTTTCCTTGTGAATCTTGATTTGAGCCATTGTTTGATTGCCTGGTAAAGAAAGAATCTCATAATGCTCCTCTATTGTATCTTAGAGAGTAGATGCCCCCATGCGAGTTTGCATCTTGATAGCCCATACTTGGTAGTTCTCTTCATGAAACACTAATAGAGAAATAGCATAAGAATCAAAAGATTATTCTATGTCCATGTGTTCTGATGTCTTTAGGAAAATAAGTAAAGAACTTTGTTTGTAGTTCACTCAGATACACTCACAATTCATGCACAAGTCCCTTAGGAAGAGAGGCTTTGATACCAATTTGTTGGTGTTTATGGATGAAAAAAAAAGATATGACAAATGAATAAAAGGAGATTTGGCAACCAAGTTGAAAGATGATAAATTTAAATACAATGAAATCCTAACTAATTTGCAGTAACTCAAAATAGAAACTTCCTAAAAACTAGAAACTAAGTCTTCTAACAGCTACATGCGTAAAGAATAGAAAACTCATAACTGAAAACTAAAACAGAAAAATCTATTCTAGAAATAGAAACCACATCATCATGTGTGTCATCATGCCAACTCAACATCAATTAACAACTCATAATGCAGATTTCAACAGTTTCAACTTATACCAACTAGTCTAATATTTTTATTGAGAAGGTAGTTCTTGAGTTCTTTCTGCTTGTATTTCTTATTTACCCTACTTATACTTTAAAATAGCTAATTCATTAAAATATAATTTATCCTCCTCTATCCACATATTACAAGAAAACACATTTAAAGCTACAAAATAAATTGTAGCTAAATATGAAAATTTTCATATCTAAAAACTTTAGCCATAATTTATTTTGTAGTATTCATAGTAAGATGTAGCGTGGCTAAGAGTAAACCATAAACTTTACATTATCTATGGGCAAGACTAATACTTATAGCCACCAAAAAAATTGTCTTATAGCTATGATAGTAAAAATTCTTGCTATGAAATATATATTTGTAGAAAATAATTTTACTCTTTTGCTGCAAGAGATAAAATTTATAGCAATTTTTATATGACTGACTCAATATATTCTATTGTGGCAAAATGTTTAATCTATTTGCTATAAAAATATAATTTTTTTGGCTATTTCATATTTTAGACCCGTCATAATAATATTTGCATATATCTATGAGTAAAAACTCTGTAGCTATAAAACTAGAGTATTTGCCACAAATTTTTATGTATGAGGCTAAGAATTAATTTCTTTTCTTATAAAATACATAAATTTTAGCTAGTTTATTCTTAATTTTTTCATGACCCAACTTCACAAGGGTATGACAGCACTAGTTATATCCCGCCTACAGGCAAGAACACCCATTACCCAAAATAACTAGTAACAGGCGTGAGGATAGAATCAACAAACAAGGCAAATTGCTCAATATACATGCATAAATCCATTAGAATAGCAACAACACAAACAAACAATCACCTTCCTAGAACATGGAAGTCAATTGTACAGAGCTATTGTAGATTGGATTCAACTTGCAAGCTAAAAGGACATATAAAAATATGTAAAAGATCAAAACTAAATACAGGACTAGTCTCTAGTATCAAAAGATGGGCCCATTGATATAAAAGGAGATCAGAAGGATCTAGGATCATCTGACGCTCAACACAAGTCTCCTAGAGTAGCAACAACGCTAGCTCTCACTGGGTCTTGCATTATGAAGAAGAGGCAGATTATAGGGAAAGTACCAGAAATAAGGTACCTAGTAGGCATCATAAGCTATCTAAGTTAAAAGAATTAATAAGCAGGAATAAACCAAAATATAAATCTACATAACTATCTACTAAACCAAGTAATGTATATCTATAGATTCAAAGTAACTCAAATTGATTAGAACTAGTAATGCACATCTGAACCAATAGATTTAACTAGAATCTGGATAAAAGTAGAGTGATGTACGTTGGTGTAAATCCCTACCAAATAGGTTTGTATGCCAACTGTACCCCTATAAGCCTAGAAGGTACACCCCACACATAATTGGTATAAGGTAGGTATCTTAGTAGCAAGTTTAACAATGTTGGATAATCAAGAGATGCCCAACTAAATAATGGAAAAGTGATGAGTCCATATCTCAGACTTATTTTGGGCATAGAATGCAAAGAAATATTGTCCTTTGTGTGCTGTTGAGTTCCAAATACTAATTAATATGCACATGTTATGTCAGGAATAGAGCTAAAAGTACACAAGTGGGCAATACTCAACAAAACTTTGAAAAGGAGCAAAAGTGTGAAAAAGATGGATAAAAGTGGCTTCGCTGACTTAGTTGGTGTATAGCCAAATGCTCAGTGAGACTGCCTAATATTTTAATAACTAAGAAGTTCATGCTAGAAAGGTGGCCAGAAGTGAAGTTGCAAAACATATTTAGCATATTGCCGAATGGCTAGAGAGACCGACTAATGTTGTAGAACTCAGGACCCCAAGCTCATGACAGAAGGGCGAAGTAGAAGGAACTTCAGCATATCACTGAACATGATCTATAGAGTAATGGACCATTACCTAATCTTACAGAGACTCAAGCCTTCAAAGAGATACAAAGGAAAATAGTCAAGTGCACAGGCACATCACCAAAGTTCTTGCCGCTGAGTGGCGACTTGGTCCACAAACCCTCATAATTTTGCACAGACTATTTAAGCATTTTGGAAAGGATATTGTACATATCATTCAATTTAGGTTTTACACACATAGAGAGGAGAGAGAGCATGAGTGAAATTATGGTACTTAGAACATTCTTGCTCAATAGTACAAGGGTTAGAGGGTTTCAAGCTTGTGGAGGCATAAATTGGAGAGATTTGCTAGTTTAAATCAACTATTCTCTTATAATCCTTGTTACGCATCTGCTCAGTTGATGACATTGGTATTGAATCTTTATTTTCAATCATGAGTGGCTAAAACCCTCGTGTTTGGAGTGTGTAAATAATATGGGTCTTTGATTTCTATGCTGGGTCTTTGATATATTTTGGCTGTATTATTGTTAATCTGAGTTAATTTATGTTCATTGCTAAGTTTCATTTACAATCCTAAGATTGCAAAGTTGGTGTTTACTTTATATCTCTAATTATTGCTTTGCAAACTTAGGGTTTACTTTGGATCTCTAATTATTGCTTTAATTTGAGTTGTTAGAGTGTTGAATAGATATATTAGCTAGAAATATTCTAGGGGTTTAGTTGAATGCCACAACCATGGTTCAATGGCTAAGGTATTAGGTGGTTTGAGATGATTTCTTTGGCAACATGTGTCCTCAAAGAATCCGCTTATGATATTGTAATTGAATCATGCAAAACACCTTGTTGTCGTAATTGAAGCATAGGTTTACCAACATCCCAACTATTCACTCATCTTTAACTTAACTAGTTAGATGATTAGACCCAACTTAGTAGATCTACTCCCATATTTACACATCCCCAATACCTCTCTACCTCCATTGATTAGTTTGCTAATTTAGTCATTTTTTGCTAAATGTCAATTCTAATCATTGTAACCCCAAATCGAACCTAGAATTTCCTAATTCAATAAAGTACTTCACCTCTAGAACCACCATTCCTCATGGGATTCAACGCCGACTCTATTATTAGGTAACATACTAGTAAAGACTGCCCCTACTTCTTTTGAGCAGTAGGATTGAGTGATCATAAAACAATGGTTCCGTTGATGGGGAATGGTGCTAATTCATGACTGCAGTGTTGTTGAGTTTAGTTCTTACAGTTAGAATTATTTTATTGCTTTCTTGTTGTTTTTGGTGTTGATAAAATAAGTGTTAAGATAGAGGATGATGAGAGTGTCTATGCTGATAATGTCGGATATGTGAATGATTTTCTGAACATCGATTGGAACCAAATGGGGAGTACTGGAGCCATCTGGCTGCCCCCATTAACTGGAGGAGATATATTTCATATCAGTAGCATGATGTTTTAACTACTTTAATTGAAATGGTTGTTTGGAGGGCTCACGTATGAGGATCCCCATGAGCATCTTAGAAACTTTGTTGACATGCATTTACCTTTTAATTTTTGAGGAATCTCTTAGGAGGCCATCAGGTTGATGCTCTTCCCATTCTCTATCACTAGAGATGCTTTGAAGTGGCTAAAAAAAAGTGACTTGAAGATAGGATTCTCTATCACTAGAGATGCTTTGAAGTGGCTAGCTAAGCTTCCTCAGGATTTGATCACTTCGTGGGCGGAACTCTAAGATGCATGCCTTGAAAGATATTTCCCTCTTTCGAAGATGGTTAAGTTGAGAAGAAGTATTGAGGACTTCAAAAGAATTGACGGTGAGCCATTGCATGAGACATGGCTGTGCTTCCAAAGACCCTTTATTCAATGCTTGAACCATGGAGTCTCGGACCTATTGTTGCAATACTTCTATGCAAGTCTTGATGTAGTCAACAAAGGTGTGGTTGACTTGTTGGTACGATGTGGAATCATGAAGCAAATATTTGCTGCTGTTTGTAAGCTATCAAATGACATGACCAAGATTTATCGGGCTTGGTATACAAGGGATGACCTTGTATCTCCTATGAACAAGGGTCTATCAAAGGAGCAACTTACTAAACATCAAGAGAGAGATGAAAATATGGCCAAAATGATAACTCAGCAGGATCTCTTGACTAAGCATATAATGGGAGGAAATCAGAAAAATTTTAATGTTATAGTTGTTGCTGGAGATATGGTGTATGATAATATACTATATGAAGGAGGATATAGTGAAGAGGTACATTATATGGGTAATTAGATGATGGGTTCTCGGATGGCCTTTCCAAGGCTACCTAGGAATCAAGGGTGGAACAATGGTGCTGGATGGTGAGGTGGAGCATGGACAGAACAATGTCAAGCTGAAGATTGGAGAGACCATGATAGAGCAAGGGATATGTATGTTCTACCCCATGATAGGGTGAAGGCTATAGAACTTATGGTGAACCCGAAAAACTACTGAACTGACGACATATTGAGGCAAATCCTGAACAAGGTTGAGGCCTTCGACAAAGTTTTAAAGGAGATAACGTCTGATTTTTCATAGCTGAGTCAAACTGTGACTTCATACTCAACTTCTATTAAGAACTTAGAGACTCAACTCCGTAGTATCTCAGACCATTTCAACCAAAGGCAAAAAGGAGGATTGCCTAGTGAAGACGGTATTCAGCCCACACCTGTGGTTGAAGAAGGTGAGAAACAATTGGAAGAAGAAGAAGGCACTATGAGTGCTAATGATAAGGATGACTTGGTTGTGATTAAAAGTGACAAACCTCTTGGAAATCCCAAAAGTAATGAAAAAGAGAAAGTCTGGGCTGATGTAGTTAATGCTAAAAAAGCATCTCCTAAGAATTCAAATTCATCTGTGAAGTTGAAAGCTTCTCAAGTTATGATAGATCCTCCATTCCCTCAAAGGTAGAAGAAGAAAGAGGATGATACAAAATGTCAAAAATTCCTTTCTATATTCAATTTACTATCCATAAATATCCTATCAGTTGAAGCAATAATTTAAATACCAAGGTATGCTAAATTCATGAAGGAGTTGGTAATAAAGAAATGGACCTTGGAGTGTCAGACAATTGAGGTATCTTATAATTGTAGTGCTATCTTGACAAAGAATTTAGTTTCTAAGAAAGAGGACCTTGGTGCATTCACCATTCCCTACACCATTGGAGCTTGCAAATTTAGCACGATGCTATGTAATTTAGGCACAAACATAAATCTCGTGGCCATAACCATATTAGAAGATTTGGGGCTGGACACACATTTGCCAACAATAATGTGGTTGCTTATGGATGATCGATCCATCAACAGACTCGTTGGAATTCTATGTGATACTTTAGTGAAGGTAGACAAGTTCATACTACCAGTCAACTTTGTGATCTTTGATTACGAGATAGATGTAGATGTACCCATTATCTTAGGTTGGCTATTCTTGGCTATTGAAAGGGCTCTTGAAGATAGGAGGATGTTAAGAGAGGGAATTTGAGGTTCAAAGTGAATGAGGATGAGGTCATATGCAATATTTGTAGTACTTTGAAGTCAACAAAGGATCTCCAAGTGGTATCAGTGATAGATTGATTGTAAGTGACTTGAAGATAGGAGGAACTATGTCGTGCCACGATGTTAACAATGGTGCTGCTGAAGAGGCAACCCAAGGTGAGTAGGTAAGCTTTACTTTTCAAATAATAGGTGTTGCTTTGTGAATGTACATGAAAAGGGAGAAATTTATGTGGAATTCTAAAAGAGTGACCAGATGACTCAGTTCGACAAATCATCGAGTTGAGACGACCATCGCCTATTTGATCACCTTTTGAGTCATCTGATAACTCTTGGGGTACTATCGAATTAGGCATCCTAAGGTTCAAGTCGGCAAATCATTAAACTAGTTGAGCGATGGTTAGTTTCACCACCTTTAGAGATTGGCTATGTCTGACCACCTGCAACTTACCTAGTCTCTCCTTAGTTTTGATAGCATGTCCAAAGGATCAAACACCCCTTATCCTTTTAAACTCATGAGCCTCTCTCTCTTTCTCTCTCATGTGCTATGGAGCATAATATTACAGTTTCAAGCTGCTCCATCTTTAACAACATCATGTCTTGCCTGAAAGCATCTGGATCATCACTCTCTAGTCGTGGCCTCTTCCCAAGGGCACGAAGTGGTGTTTCCTTAAGCTTGAAAAAATCAACAACTGCCTCAGTAATGTCAGGCAAAGGAAGCACAAGCAGTGCTAATACTATTTCCCTTATCTCCATACGGAGCTACTATGAAACGCCCCACATGTACTTCAAAATGCCCCATAATCGTCATTTTCATATATCTCAAAATCCATGCGTGATTTCAAAAATCCGACGTTATATTCTTGATTAGGGGGCAAAATTGAGTGGGCAATGGGTATAACCAGAATATAGAAGACCTGTAGCAAAAAATAAGTTTTGCTAATTTTACAACTTCCAACGGCTTTTCGTGCCCAAGGCGTGCGCACCACTGTGTAAATTATAGTCCGCATCTGGTCCGCATAGTGCCAAGGGCGCGAACTAGTGCAATATTTTTCTTACTTTTTCTATTTTGGCCAAGAACATTTGGGTTAAAGCTTCAATACTGACTTAAACGTGAAATCACCCATACTTAACCATTTTTCAACTTTATAACTCACAAAACTCTTAATAAAACCTCTCTAAGACTGTATCAATTCTCTCATTCAAATCTAAGGATTTCAAGCTCAATTTTGGGATTCAAGGACTCATTTCAAGCTCTAAGCCTACATCAAGTTCCCCTCAAGGAATTCAAGGCTTAAGGTATGTGAGTCTTTATCCATGGGTTCTTTCACCCATAGAGCCCAATCTTTTATTTTTATGAAAAATTATATATTTTCAAGTTGTATTACCTATGGGTATCCCTTATTACAAAATATGAGCATAGATTATGTTGGAGTTTTGATAAATATTGATTGATTATGCATGAATGTCTATTTAAGCTTGTTCTATTAATGAATTTTATCTATTGAGACTATGCATGTGTTGAGCTATGAAACTATGAACTATTATGCGCTCTTATGATGGATTTCAAGGTACCCTACATGAGGATTTTACAACATGTTGGTGAATTTATTTGCATTGAGTTTACTCATATTATTTCACTCTTGAATTGCATGATTTTGAACATGTATCATGACTCCACCATGTGTTTGATAAAATGACATGACAAGAATTCTTAAGTTATTGATGATCTATTATATGATTTACAAGTCAAGTGACTTTATGATGATTAATGCCTTTCAAGCATGTATTGGATTCATGAAAAGTATCTATGATATTGTAAGTATCAAGTTAAGCCCTATTTTAAGATTTTGACCTCTTGTGAGCCATTCATGTTAAAGCAAGCGATCATGTATGATTATTATCTACTTTCATGTTCAAGTTAGGCTCACCATTGGATGTCAAACATGTTTATGAGCTACTCAAGTCATGTTATCATGTATCTTACAAGTTATTCATGTTATGATTAAATTCCGTGGGATTTGACTTAACACTGATTGAGACTTAAGATAGGGGCTCGACTCAAGGGGTCCTTATGTAAAGTCTTGGTCTCTAAGCTATGTGACACCATTGGATTATACATGATCTTCCTTATTGCTTTCTAGTGGATCCATCTAGTTATACCATACCTTGTCGAGGGGGTGACATGCTTCGATCATCTTGACTTGGGTGTGATATGCCTCAGATTATTCCTTGTATGGCTACCATGGCAAGTAGACCACACCTTGTTGAGGGGGTGACACCTCGACCACCTTGCCAAGGAGGTCACATGCCTTGGATTCCAAGTAGTAGCTCACTTGGTCTATGTCAGTTAAGGTCTCTTCCCACACATGTATTATGTACTATGCAAGCTGAATATTTTACAAGCATGTTTTACTACGAGCATTGATCATACATGCCATATTGAGATTATATATCCATTACTTATGATTTTGCATTTTGAGTATATTGGCTTATGTCTTTATTGCATTGCATCCCACATTCTTAGTACATTCAAATGTACTAATACATACTCTATGCCTACATGATATCACCATGTAGGAACTGGAGCTCCTTTTGATCCTCCTCCTCCACGTGGCTAGTTTGACTCTTAGAGAAAGGTTTGGTGTAACCTCAATTCCGAGGACAATATCTATTTACTTCATGTTATATTGAGACTCCTTCTCATGTTGAATACTTATTTAAGTCCCCAATATGGTATGAGCTTGACTCTTTTATGCTTTCATGATTATCAAAGACCTGCCTTAGCCCTGCTTCCCTTGTTATTATAACTTGTGATGCTTATTTTGCTTCTGCTTCCAAGGATGTGATTGATATTCTAAGAGGCTTGTTTGGGGTCCCTTTGAGTTCCCTATTCCCCCTCTCACATCTAGGCCCTAGGCTTGGGTCATGACAAACTTGGTATCAGAGCACTAGGTTGTTAATGGTCCTCAAAAATTCAAGATGCCGTATCGATTAGAGTCTTATTCATGGTTGTGAAGTATGAAACAACTATGAATGGGAGGCTATGCGGTATTTTAGGAATTGTTTCACTTCTTCATGGTCTATATCATGCTTTAGGTTAACTATAAGCCTTTTCCCCTAACAAATACTCTTGTTTCCTTCTATATCATGCCGATTCCAAGGGGAAGACTAAGGAGAGCCCATAATCCCAAGGAGCAACCATTCTCTCCCACTCCTGAAGCTCCTCAAGATGGAGGGATAGTCTAAGAAGTGTTCCGAGATGCTATCACAATGTTGCCCCATGCTATAACCAACCAAATGAACCAAAGGGCCCAAGCCCCTCATGCTTATACTTCGACCTCAAGGGTGAGGGTTTCACAAGAATAAACCCATTGGAGTTCCATGGATCCAAGCTAGAATAGGATTCCCAAGAGTTCATTGATGAGGTGTATAAAGTGCTATCTATCATAGGGGTCAATTCAAAAGAAAAAACAGAGTTAGTGGCCTACCAACTCCAAGGTATGCCCCAAATTTGGTTCACCCAATAGAAATTAGAGAGGAGAGATGATGATGTTATTCTTTGGAAGGAGTTCAAAGTTGTATTCCTCATCTGGCTCTTCCCTATCGAGCTAAGAGAGGCTAAGATGGTGGAGTTTACTAACCTTAAGTAAGGTTCCATGATTGTGAGGGAGTATGCCCTCAAGTTCAACAAGCTTTCCAAGTATGCTCCATATTTGGTGGCTGACCCTAGAGCTAGAATTAACAAATTTGTGTTGGAAGTGTCTGGCTTTGTTAATGAAGAGTGTCGTATCGCCATGCTAGTAAATGATATGGATTTATCTTGGCTCACGACTTATACCGGGCAACTAGAGGGGGAAAGCTTAGGAAAAAAGAAGAAGTGGTGAGTCTAAGAGGGCTTGATTTGAAGGTGTTTTCTAGGGTTCCAAGGGTGGATAGTTCCTCAAGGCCTTAAGTTCCAAGGCCAAGGGTCTTCCAATGCTACTAATAAGAGATTTGATAATGATAATCCAAGATTACAAGGTCGTAATGGTGGAATTTCTAATCCTAAGTGCCAAACATATGGTAGAAACCATAGTGGCTAATGCTTGAGAAACTCTAATACTTGCTATGGTTGTGGTGAAGTGGGTGACAAGGTTGTTGATAGTGCTCATGCTCACAACAAAGCTAGGGATGGTCATCCTCAAGGCCAAGTACTAATGTGGGTCCAAGGGCAAAAGAAGGCCAACAAGGGGGGTGCTCCAAGGCAAAATAGATTATACACTCTTCAAGGAAGGCAAGGGGTAGATGAGGTACCCGATGTCATCACTTGTATGTTAAAGATTTTTGATTATGATGTGTATGCATTGATAGATCCTGGTGCCACTCTTTCTTTCATTACTCGTTTTATTACCAAAAAGCTTCATGTGAATCCCGAATTGTTGTGTGAACCTTACGAAGTGTCAACCCCCATTGTTGAGTCCATTGTTACTAAAAAAGCCTATAGAAATTATCCCATGTTCATATTGTATAAAGTCTTGCCTTGTGATTTTGTTGAATTAGATATGGTGGATTTTGACATCATTCTTGGGATAGATTAATTACATGCATATTATGCCTCCATTGATTGTACAACCCGTAAGGTTAAATTCCAATTCCCTAATGATTCCATCCTTGAGTGGGAAAGTTGTGATGTAGTGGTCAAGGGTAGATTCATTTCTTGTTTTAAAGCCCAAAAGTTGATTTCTAAGGGTTGCCTTTATCATCATGTGAGGGCTAGGGATATTGAATCCAAAGCCCTTCCTATTAAGTTGGTTCCGATGGTCTATGAGTGTCTTGATGTCTTTCTTGATGAGCTTCTTGATGTTCCTCCCAATAGGAAAATAGACTTTGGTATAGACCTCCTTCCCGATACTCAACCCATTTCCCATTACCCCTTACCATATCACCCAGGAGAAATTGAAAGAGTTAAAGGATCAATTGATGGATTTGTTGAAGAAGGGTTTCGTAAGGCCTAGTAAGTCACATCGGGGTGCACTAGTCCTATTTGTGAAGAAAAAAGATGGTTCTCTTAGAATATTCATTGATTACCGACAACTTAATAGGGTTACCATAAAGAACAACTACCCTCTACCAAGAATTGATGATCTTTTTGACCAACTACAATGGGCTAGTCACTTTTCTAAGATTGAACTTTAGTCTGGATACCACCAAGTGAAGGTGAGTGAGTATGATATTCCCAAGATGGCTTTTTAGACTAGGTATAGGCACTTTGAGTTTATGGTTATATCCTTTGGGTTGACTAATGCACTAACTATATTTATAGATTGTATGAATAGGGTCTTTAAACCCTACATTGACATGTTTGTGGTGGTCTTTATTGATAAAACATAATTTATTCCCGGAATGAGGAAGAACATGTGAATCACTTAAGAGTGGTGTTCAAATCTTGAGGGAGGAGAGGTGGTTTGCTAAATATGAAAAATGTGAATTTTGGTTGAAAGAGGTTTATTTTCTAGGGCATGTGGTGTCTATTGATGGCATTAAGGTGAATCCTAAGAAGACGAAGGTTATAAGAAATTGGCCTAGACCCTTGACTCCGTCGAATATTAGGAGTTTCTTAGGTTTAGCGGGTTATTACCGGAGGTTTGTGAATGGCTTCTCTTATGAAAAAGTTGACCCAAAAGAAGGCAAGATTCGTGTGGACCAATGAATATGAAGAGTTTTCAAACTTTGAAAGATAAGCTTGTCTCCGCCCCTATCTTGGCTCTATCAAAAGGATTGGAAGGGTTTGTGGTATATTATGATGCCTCAAGAATTGATTTGGGGTGTGTTTTGATGCAAAATGGCAAGGTGATAGCATATGCCTCTAGACAGGTTAAGGTGTATGAGCAAAATTATCCCACTCATGATCTTGAATTAGAGGTCGTGGTGTTCATTTTGAAAATTTGGCGTCACTACTTGTATGGGGTTCATGTTGATGTGTTTACCAACCATAAGAGTCTCCAATATATGTTCATATAAAAATGTCTTAACTTGAGACAAAGAAGGTGGTTAGAGCTCCTTAAGAATTATGATATGAATGTGCATTATCATCCCGACAAAGCTAATATTATGGCCAATGCTCTATGTAGAGTGTCCATGGGTAGTCTAGCCAATATTGATGACGGTGGGAATGAGGTGGTTATAGAAGTTCACTGGTTGGCTAGGTTGGGGGTTAGGTTGGATGAAGTTGAAAATAGTGGTATAGTAGTTGTTTATAGCTCTAAATCTTCTTTGATTGAGGAAATAAAGTCAAAATAAGATCTTGACCTAGCTTTGCTAGAGTTGAAGACCTTGGTGAAGGATGGTTAAGTGGGTGGAGGTTTTCTCCCAAGGGGGAGATGGTACCCTTATGTACCAAAGTAGGTTGTGTGTGCCTAATATTGATGACTTAAGGGAGTTGATCTTGAAGGAGGCTCATAATTCATCCTATTCTATTCACCCCAGTTCTACAAAAATGTATAGAGACTTTAGAGAGGTGTATTGGTGGGCTGGTATGAAGAGAGATATTGCCAAATTTGTACTCGGCTATCATAATAGCCAGCAAGTGAAAGCCGAACATCAAAGGCCTGATGGCCTAGCCCAAGATATAAAAATTCCTACTTGAAAGTGGGAAGAGATCAACATAGCTTTTGTGGTTGGGTTTCCTAAGACTAGAAAACACTTTGACTCAATTTGTGTTATTGTTGATAGAATGACAAAATTGGCTCACTTTCTACCAGTCAAAACTACTTATGGCACCAAAGATTATGCCAAGTTGTATATACATGAGTTGGTTAGATTGCATTGGGTACCCTTGTCTATCATTTTGGATCATGGTGCTAAATTCACTTCTCACTTTTGGAGGTCCTTCTAAAGAGGTCTTGGTACCAAGGTTAAACTTAGCACGACTTTTCATCCTCAAACGGATGGTCAAGCTGAGAGGACTATCCAAACTCTTATGGATATGTTTAGAGCTTATGTTTTGAACTTTAAGGGTAGTTAGGATGAACATCTTACACTTATTGAGTTTGCCCACAATAATAGCTACCACTCAAGCATTGACATTGATCCCTTTGAAGCTTTATATGGTAGGTGATATAGATTCCCAGTTGAGTGGTTTAATATGGGGAGGTGGTATTGCTAGGTCTAAATTTGGTTATGGAAGCCTTGGAGAAATTGAGGTTGATAGAGGAGAGATTGAAAACAACCTAAAGTAGACAAAAGTCCTACTTCGATATGAGGAGAAGAGAACTTGAGTTTAAGGTTGGTGACTAGGTTTACTTGAAAGCCTCACCCATGAAGGATATGGTCTGGTTTGTAAAGAAAGGGAAAATGAGCTAAGGTTTGTAGGACCTTATAGAGTTTTGAGGAGGGTTGGTAAGGTTGCATATGACTTGTAGTTGCCTTTGGAGATGAATATGGTTCATCCAGTCTTCCATGTGTCCATGTTGAGAAAGTGTGTGGGTGACCCAAGTGCTATAGTGTCCTTAGAAGTTGTGTGTGTTGTAGAAGACAATTTGACCTATGAGGAGGTCTAGGTGGAGATTTTGGATAAACAAGTGAAGAGATTGAGAAACAAAGATGTAACTTCCATCAAGGTCCTTTAGAGGAATCAACAAGTTTAAGTGGCACATGGGTAGCCGAGTCTGACATGAAAAAGAGATACCCATATCTGTTCCACTCTGCTCAAGCGGAAGGTAATAATTAAGTCCCCAATATGATTTCAGCTCTCATTTCATTTTACATGCACTCATGTTCTACGGTAACAAATTTATGGTGATTTTTGATATTTATGTTGAGATTTTTGAAAAAATAATTTTTAAATGCATTTGTTGCATTCATGTCAGGCTAAAATCATCATAACTACTTCTCTTGCATATATTTCTTTGACATTGGGGGATGAATATTTCCAAGGGGGAGATATTGAAATGCCCCATATGTACTTCGAAATGCCCTATAATTGTAATTCCCATATAGATCAAAATTCGTACGTGATTTTTAAAATCCAATTTCATATTCTTGATTAGGGGGCAGAATTGAGTGGGAAATGGGTATAACCCAGATTTTAGAAGACCCGTAGCAAAACTAATTTTCGCTAATTTATGATTTCCAATGGCTGTACGCGCCCATGGTGCTACAAATCTAGGGTGTCCCACTGTGTTAATTGTAGTCCACGTCGCGCCAGGGGCATAGACCAGTGCAATACTTTTCTTACTTTTTCTATTTCGGCCAAGGGTATTGGGTTCATAGCCCTATGCCCCCTTAAACATGATATCACCCATACTTAGCCATTTTTAAACTCTATAACTCACAATACCCTCTCTAAAACCTTTCTAAGACTCTATCAATTCTCCCATTCAAATCTAAGGATTTCAAGCTCAATTTTGGGACTCAAGGACTCATTTCAAGCTCTAAGTCTACATCAAGTTCACCTCATAGAATTCAAGGCTTAAGGTATGTGGGTCTTCATCCATGGGCCCTTTCATCCATAGAGCCCAACCTTCTCTTTTTATAAAAATTGCATGTTTTGAAGTTGTATTACTTACAGGTATCCCTTATTATGAAATATGAGTATAAATCATGTTGGGGTTTTGACAAGTATTGATTGATTATGCATGAGTGTCTATTTCAAGCTTGTTCCATAAATTGCTTTTGTCTATTGATACTATGTATGTGTTTAGCTATGAAACTATGAATTATTATGAGCTTTTGTGATGAATTTCAAGGAACCCAAGATGAGGGTTTTACTACATGTTGGTGGGTCAATTTGCATTGAGTTTACTCATATTATTTCACTCTTGAATTGCATGATTTTGAACAAGTATCATGAACCCACCATGTGTTTGATAAAATGATGTGATAAGAATTCTCAAGTTATTAATGGTCTATTACATGATTTACAAGTCAAGTGACTTTATCATGATTAAGGGCTTTCAAGCATATATTGAATTCATGAAAAGCATCTATGCTATTGCAAGTATCATGTTAAGATCTATTTCAAGATTTTGACCTCTTGTGAGCCATTCATGTTAAAGCAAAGGATCATGTATGATTATTATCTTCTTCCATGTTCAAGCTAGGCTTACTATTAGAGGTCAAACATGTTTATGAGCTACTCTAGTGATGTTATCATGCCTTTTACAAGTTTGTTATGATTAAAGTATGATTGTGTCAAGTATTCCATGGGATTTGACTTAGCAACGATTGAGACTTAAGCATGTTTTATTACAAGCATTGATCATACATGCCATGTTTAGCTTATATATCCATTGTTTAATTTTTCGCATTTTGAGTATATTGGCTTATTTCTTTGTTGCATTGCATCCCACATCCTTAGTACATTCAAACGTACTAACGCATACTCTATGCGTACATGATATCACTATGTAGGAACTGGAGCTCCTTTTGATCATCCTCCTCCACGTGGCTAGTTCAATTCTCGGAGAAAGCTTTGGTGAGTCCTCAATTCTGAGGACAATATCTGCTTATTTCATGTTATGCGTGGCCAGTTCACTTCTCGGAGAAAGGTTTGGTGAGTCATCAATTCCGAGGATAATATCTATTTACTTCATATTATGTTAAGAATACTTCTCATATTGAATACTTAGTTATTATGAGGGTGAGTCTAGGATGTGTCTTAGCCCCCGCTACATTCCAAGTTAGAGCTGTTGTTGGATACTATGTTTGTATATGTTATGAGCTTGACTCTTTTATGCTTTCATGATTATCAAAGACTTCTCTTAGCCCCTCTTCCCTTGTTATTATAACTTGTTATGCTTATTTTTCTTCTGCAACCATGGATGTGTGATTGATATACTAAGACGCTTGTTCGGGGTCCCTTCGGGTTCCCTATTTTCTATGTCACGTTTAGGCCCTAGGCTAGGGTCGTGACATACTAGATCTCCTCTCAAATGGCTACAAAGTTAGCAGGCTGGGTTAACTGAAGCTCTATTCCACCCGCCTCTCAAATGCATCTATATGGCCGTGCACTGGTGCAAGTCTCCTATCCAGTATGGCCGTAAAGTATGACTCTACTCGTGCCTCAGCCACTGAAATAGACTGGCAACCCAAGGCCTAGTTTATTGTAGCAACTAAGTCAACTGGGACACAGTGTCGGCCTTTCTTGTGCTAGGGCCTGGATCAATGTCGTAGACATGTATACCATGCCAGCGAAGGAAGTCTATGTGGGTATGACCTTTGGTGCAGGAGTAGAAGTGATAGTGAGCCCCCCTTCTCTCCCAACCTCGGTCTGTGGGGGCCCTTAGTATCAGGAGGAACCAAAGAAGAAGAAGCTAGAGGCTTAGGCCGTGGTGCTACGACGTGATGTTGCCCAAGCTACACCTTCTTTATGAATGTTAAAGTGGTCGTTGTCAAGCTATATAACCTAACCGAGGTTTGGATCAATCCCACAAGAAATATGGTAGACTTAGCATAATTTCAAGCAATTTTAGTTAAATTAACCTACTTATCTGCCCGGGGGAGGGGGGTTTGTAAAATTACAGAAAGAAATTCTAAACTAAGACAAGTGTGTGAAACCAGTAAGAATAGTAACTAGGGTATTGTGTTCCCCATGATTCCTTAACTTGGTATTACTAGATAATCACATTCTTTTCTAATGTGTTGCATGCAGAACAGTAAGTTTACCAAACCCTTTGATCCACATGAGAGGTAAATTTCACTATGTGATATAACCAAATAATCACATTCTTGTCTTGCGTGTTGAATGTAGAATGGTAAGTTAAGTTTACCAAACCCTTTGATCTAGGTGAGAGGAAAATTTCACTATGTGATTTGATCTATCCCCCCAGTGTGACATTACTAACCCTTACCAATTGTCCCGTTACAACTTCCCTTTGTTCCAGTTTGGTTGATTAGACGAGAAAACATCAATTGAATCCTATTAATTAATCTATTTTCCTAATTCATTACTACCTTGATCTAATCAGTAGCACTAGGCTAGTTCTAATGTTGGCCACCATTAAAAAGCAATCAAAACAAAGAGAATTAATTAATACATACATGCACACTTTTCAAGAATTATGAATTATCTGGTTTTACCTTATTAGTTCTCCATGGTTCCTACAACCCCAGTTGTGGATTTAGCTACTCATATTTATTATAGATGCTAGAATCATGATACAGGATTGCATAACCAAGAACTTACAAGGATGAAATTAAGAACAGGAAATCTAAGCTCTTTAATGAAAATCACAAAGTATGAATTAAGATCACAAAATATTGTTTCAAGTGTTATTCCCAATGTATTTAGTCATTCTCTACTTGTTTCCTTCGTTTTCTACTTGTTCTCTATTGAAAATAACCTAAAAAAGTTATTTATATTGTCGAAAATAAAAATCCAAAACAAAATAAGAGAAAAGGATTTGGTAGGCAATATGAGCATGTCTATGGGCTACACTAAGTTCTACGGCCCAAAATCGGGGCTTCATCGACTTCATCTTCAATTCTGGGTTCAACTTCTACGAGACCCTTTATGGCCGTATATGGTTTCGTCTGATGACTTTTCAGCAACTTCCCAATTTTTGATCCTCGGGGTACGAAACCTCATCTATGACTCATACTTCATTCTACAGCTCGTCTGATAGTTTGTAGATTCAACTTCAGAAAATCACCCCTTCACTAGATTTTGCTACAAAACCAACTCCACAGCTCGTGAAAACTTCCCCATAAAGAGTGTTATAGAACAACAAAACCTTTAGCATCAACAAACTTAGCTTTAAATCATGCCAAATCCTATAATCCTAAAAAACCAAACATAAAAACACATAAAATCCACTAACATCGATTTGAGAACACTCAAAATTAGAAGTTCTAAGCAATCTATTTACTTCATATTATGTTAAGAATACTTCTCATATTGAATACTTAGTTATTATGAGGGTGAGTCTAGGATGTGTCTTAGCCCCCGCTACATTCCAAGTTAGAGTATATTGATGACACATCAACACCCTCAACTTAAAATTGTTGCTTGTCCTTAAGTGATAGACTTAATCTACATACGCAGTACAATAACATAGACCTCAATCTAATGAAACACATCAGCTCAAACTCAAGCACAAATACCTACACCACTCATAAATACATATCAGATAGCCGTTAAGCAAACCCATGCAGATCAATACCTATAATAGTGCAACTATGACAAGCAAGGTAACCACAGATAAGCCACAATCACTAAATTAGTCTAGAATTTAATAGGGCAATGCAAGTGCCCTCTCACAAAGAAGTCCTATATCCCACTCATATGATATTTTTTGATTCAATGCTTGGGACTAAACAAAATCACTCACCCTCACAAAAGATATTCAAATATCATGCTCAATACTATATCATTGTCCTTATACTCACAACTATGACCTTTGGCTACTTGGACTAGGCTCACTATAAAACTTTCTTGGCTTGTAAATTCGGCTCAGGAGGCTTTGGTATGATTTTTTCCTGAGTCTGACCACCCTAACCTACCTGGTGGTCTTCTTAGTAGTAGGAGCACATCCGAAGGGTCCATTACCCTCACTCTCTCTAGCTCATGTTCTTACCGCACTTTTTCATCCTACATCGCGCATAGCCTGACAAGCTTAAATTGATGCTCCTCTATCAAATTTACCTCTAATTTTGCTGTCTCAAGGTCGTCTATATGGGCCTCCTCCTAAGAGAACAGAGTGGTATCTCCTTTAGAGCAAATAAATCTACCACCACCTCGGTAGGATTGGCTGATAGGAGCATAATCGGTACTACTAGTGCATCTCTGATCTTGGACCGAAGCTGTTGGATTTCTATCCTAATGGCCATTAAGTCCACAGTGTATGCTAAGCCGAGTCTCTGTTATACTTACCTCTCGAACACGTCAATGTGGTTGTCCACGGGTGTGAGTCTCTTTTGAATAACAACCAACCACCGCAAACGGCTGCATGTGAGCCTCAACTTATAAAATGGCCTAGTGGACCCAGGGCCGAATCTACTGTAATAACTGAGTCAGTTGGCACTTATTGAGGGCCTTCCTCTACAATATGGCCTGAATAGATGCTGCTGACACATAAACCATGCTAGTGGGTGCTGCCGGTGTGGGCACGACCTCTGGAGCAACAGTAATAGTAGTAGGCCCTTTCTCCACATCAGTCTCTATTTATAGGGGTCCCTCAGTAGTTGGAGAAGTAGTGGTGGTAGTACATGGAGGCTCAAGTGGTGGCACCGCAGTGAACATCTTTGGCCTTTGAACAATGCGACGTGGTACTAGCTAGAGGGACATCGGGTTCTCACAAGCCTTTTTATCAAGCTTGCATCTAGTATTCGCTTAACCTCAATCAAGGTCTAGATGGTGAAAGGTTACCACACCTAAATCTATATAGAGTCTATATATCAGGCATGAGAAGAGATAGAGGTGGACCTCTTCAAGGCCGCCTCATATATCTGCTCCACAGTTAGGCGCGCCCAATCAATCTCATAACCAACCAAGATGCTGGCATCCAATACTACATTTTCTGGCATCAAAGTATTATCTGTAAGTGTGGGTTGGACCTGTGATCTCACCATAGCCCACCAAAATTTATCGGTAAAGCTGAGGGAGGCCTTTACTATAGGCTTTGTTGATATATATATCCACTCACGATCCTGGCCCTACTCCGCAATATGATTAGCTACCCGTCTCATCAAAAAGGCCTTGTAGGCTTGGTCTATCATCAGGGCCTTCATCTCGTTCTTCTATAGGCCTTCTCGGTAAAGAGCCTATATGCCCTCTATACACTATCGTTTAAATAGAGCATTTGAAGGTACGGGTGGTGCTTGGGGTGCTGCTAAAGACTCTGACTCCAACTCCTTGTTAGATCTAAACTCAAACTCCTCTTTGGAGGGAGTCATCTATATGGAGTTTCTATCTTTGTCGCCTCCCTCTTTACACTCGAAAGAGCAGACTATAATAGCCCGAGTCTAGGGCTACTCTGCTTGTTTAGTAGCAGTCTGTGTTTGCAGTCTCTCGACATTTAATCAGGCTCAACATTGAGCTTCTCTAGAGAACCACTGGCCTCAGAGTTGCCCTGATCCTCCAAGGGCTCATCTGATAGAGGCCGCTATAAGGCCTGTAACTCACTCTTCCTTGCCTTTGGGGTCATGGTACCTAATATGCACATATTTAGCAAACACAATTAGCCTCTACAAGTAGAGTAATTAAAAATGAGAACATATCAAAACTAATGATAATTGAGCCCATGATGGCTCATTTACAGGCAGTAGTGTAAAATATGTGTCATAAAAGGCCTTTATAGATTGTAGGTTTCAGTGATTTTAGCTACTAAAAGTACATCTACAAAACCAGTTATGACTTGTAGGACATTCTATGGGTTGTAGGCTGAGTCGTAGATGAAATTCCATATTTGAGTTTGCACAGGCAGGGCCCTGCAAGACTTATCTATGAGTTATAGATTAAACTATGACTCATAAAAAGACTCATTTGATAGAATCCCAGAAATTTCAAGTTTTTGGATTTTCTCATTAGGGGCAACTATGGCTTATGGAATGTTCCATGGGCCATAAAAGACCCTCGCGGTGTAAAATTTCTAGAAACTTAGTTTTCCAAGACTATCAAACAGGCCCCAAAATGATATGTTTAGACCATCATTAATTAAATCACCACTGAAGGAAGTACACTATACACCCATATATAATTTCAACCAATTTCCTGACACCCCACATACAGTGATTGCACACTACCCCATCAATTCCATTTTACATTTTCATATTAAAAACTGACACCATTTGAAAGTTTAGAACTAAGCATATACATACAATCACATGTCATTTTTCAAGCAATGATTTCCATTCAATTCGAATAACATGTGACAACATGGTTTTCTCAGAATAACATTCAATCAAAACATAGCCACATACAAATTTTCTAGCATTTAACATATTCAAAACAATGGCAACAACTCAATCAATATTAAACACAAAGTACATACGAAGGCAACCCTTAATTCGAACCCATCAATAACTACAACCTAATCATATTAGTTTTGGTAATACAAGGATTTTAGGGCCAAGTACTTACCGAAATCTGAGCAAAAAGGATGGGAAATTAAAGGAGTATTCTACAAGGGGGCAAAGCCTAGGTTGCCAGAGTGACATCGGAAAACATGCCAAAAAATATGGAAAGTGGTTGGAGGGTGGTCGGAGTGTTAGGGTAGGAGATGGGGTCGAGTATTTTTAGAAATGTTTGTGAAAGTGAGGGGTCAAAATTATTTGACCCCACTATTATACTTTGACCGGGGCGGTTTAAAATACTAGGCCTAGCTTTAATAAAACCCTAATTACTAGTCAATAAAATTTCTATAACCCGTAGATTCTTATTTTATATGTTTCCCAAGCCCTAATTTGGGAGATTGGTTTCACAGACCTATTTACGAGCCATATAGTAATATACAACTCGTAAAGGGGGTCGTAGAAACCCCCAACACTTAGTTGGAAGTAGAAAACTTACTTGGAGTGCACATTAATTTTCCCTCTGGAAGTGTACCACGAGTTGGTGTATTGGTCATGATTTGAAACATGACCTATAGAAGTAGTCGTAGAAGCACTTCTTGTTGCTTCTTTAGCCAAAATGGCTGACTTAGTCTTATATCTACACATTTTTCACAAAATACACTGTTACCCTATATGCCACTATTCCAATGTCCAAAAATTACAACTTAAAAACCAAAAACTAAACCACCTACACATCCAAAAGGTAAAACCAAAACGAAACTACCACTATTGTATCAAATATTTTAGGTTACCTCACAAGTAGCACCTAATTTATTGTCATGGCATGACTGAGAAAACTTTGTTACTCAGACTTTACCAAGTACCCAAACTTCCATCTTCAAGTCATCTGGCCTCTTCATCAAGTGACAAATATTGAAGATGACTTCTTCATCATTCAATCAAAACTTGAGTTGGTTGGCTTCTATATCCACTAGTGCTCGCCAATAGCTAGGAAGGGCCTTCCCAAGATGATTGGGACTTCGAAGTCAACTTCGCAGTTAAGGATCACAAAATTTGTGGAGAATATGAATTTATCTACTTTAACAAGGACTCAATAGTATCCATAGGCTTCTTTACCATTCGTCCAGCCATCAACAATCGCATGCTCATAGGAGTAGGGGCTTCCAGTCCTAGCTTCTCAAAGACCACAATGGGCATCAGACTTATATTGGTACCTATATCACATAATGCCCTTGTGAACTTAATATCTTTGGTGGTTCAGGGTGTGGTGAGTGTTCAAGGATATTTTTGTTTCTTCACTAAAGACCATGTAGCTATCGCTCTACAATGATGAAGCTCTTGGGAGAGCTCCTGCCTTATAGTCCACTTCTTTGTGACCAAGTCCTTCATGAACTTTGCATACCTAGGCATCTTCTCCAATGTCTCAATAAGAGGGATGTTGATAGGGAGTTGTTTTATCATAGAGAGGAAGTGCATAAATTTACCTTCCCCTC
>DF359911.1:128775-142070 GCA_000787875.1 Solanum virginianum
AGAGGAAGTGCATAAATTTACCTTCCCCTCTCTTCTTTTTGATTTTTTAAGGGAATGGGGGAGGAGGTCTAGGAATGGGCTTCAACTTTTGTGGCATCTTTGTAGCATCACTCATCCAATCTTTGGCATGATCATCTCTGGTCTCTATATCTTTGACCTCAACTATCTTCTCATGGGTAACTGGCTTCAACTTTTGTGGCATCTTTGTAGCATCACTCATCCAATCTTTGGCATGATCATCTCTGGTCTCTATATCTTTGACCTCAACTATCTTCTCATGAACATCATCATCATCAACTAGCATTAGGGGTTAATGGTCTATTTTCACCACGAGTAGTCACTCCTATACACTACCCCTTATTCTTTTGATTTTGAACTGTATTGCTGGGCAATGTACCTTTCTGGTACTGGTTAAGTTGAGTTGACATTTGACCAAACTGTTGCTCCAGCTGCTTGATAGCAATAGAATGAGACTCAATTTTCTGATTAATATTGGAGATGTTAGACTTCATCCCCTTTAATGTCTTATCTGGAAAGTTAACTTTCTTCATCAGGTGATCAAACATCTCCTCAATTGTAGAGCTACCTACACTCAAATCTTGATTATGTGGTGGCACATACATACTATTTCTGTAACCATCTTTGCATCCTTAATCAATATCTCTATCCTAGCCCCTGTTTTTATTATAGTAACCTTCTCGAATGTTATCTTTGAAGGTGCCATCCCTGTTATAGTTTCGACGTTGGTTTCCTTGATCTTGGTGCCAATAGTCCTGATTGGACCCTTGGACATTGGTCTGGAAACCCTCCATTTGATTAGTGACAAAGCAAGTATCCTCCTTATTGTAAGGCTCCTCATGCATGGGTACTCATGAAGGTTGATGAGCTACTGCATTCACACATTCTTGGTTCTGCTTCATCAACAACTCTATATTAATACTAATCTGGGCAAGCTCTTGCATCATATCTTCATCTATTTTCACTAGTACTTAATTAGTATTGGCTATGATAGATCTCTTTGTTGTAGACTTATCCCTCGTTACTCATGCACGATTTGTCTTGAGCACCTTTTGTAGCCTCTTAGCAATCATAAAAAATAGATGATCCACAAAATGGGCCTCCTATGGCAGTATCAGTAGCACCTTGGCTATTCTCATCCAGGGCTCGATAAAAGATCTCCATCAAGGCGTCATCCACGATCTTATGGTCAGGGACACTCCTTAGATACTTAGTGAACCTTTGCTATGTGGTATTGATCAAATCACCAGGAAGTTGCTCAAAGTTGTTGATTTGGTCTTTCAACTTCAGCTTCTTTGACCTCGGGAAGAACCTCTCTAAAAAGGCATTTTGCAGTTTAGCCCAACTAGTGATCAAACTATGTGGGAGCTCAGATAACAATTGGGTTGCATTGCTTGTTAGAGACTATAGGAAGTCATGGAGCCCCACGACATCTATAGACAGATTCTGATTTCCCATCATGCTCTTACAGATGAAGACAACGTTGTGTAGATGGTTATGTGGATAATTTGATGGTAGGCCTGCAAACAACCCTTGATTCGATAGCATTTGAAGTAATCCACTCTAAATAATAAACTTTGTATCATCTGGTAATAGCTGTAACACATAGCTCTAGTGATATCCATCGCCATATGATTAAGCCGATATTGATTCCATGTTTCAGCTTCGATGTTAAGATATCGTTGCAGCGGGTCAATATCCTCAAGTGGAGGTGGTTATTCTTCTCATTTTAATTTTAGTTCAGTGCTGTATTCGCTACATTATTTGTAGCATTGTTTGCATTGTCCTGGGCCATTCTTCTTAGCATCCTTTGGATCACAAGGTCAAACAGAGTCAAGTGAATGCCACGACTTCGAGTGTTGTTCATACACTACATCTGTACTCTGAAACAAATAAAAACAACAAAAATATAAAATAAAGGAAATAAGGATTACTTGTCGAATTACTCAAATTAAACAAATCTAGTCATATTCCTCGACAACGGTGCCAAAATCTTAATGTTTTCGAAGCTATACTCCTTTTTGAAGGTTAAACCTATCATTGTCAAGCTATATAACCTAACCGAGGTTACAGTCGGTCCTAAAGGGAATATGGTAGACTTAGAGTAATTTCAAGCAATTTGAGTTAATTAACCTACTTATCTCCCCTGGGGGGGGTTCTAAAATTGCAGAAAGAAATCCTAAACTAAGACAAGTGTGTGAAGACAGTAAGAAGAGTAATTGGGGTATTGTGTTTCCCATGATTCCTTAACATGGTGTTACTAGATAACTGTATTATTTTCTAGTATGTTGCATACTGAATGATAAGTTAAGTTTACCAAACTCGTTGATCCAAACGAGAGATAAATTTCACTACATGATTTGGTCTATCCCCCTAGTGTGACATTACTAACGTTACCTCTCCCTTGATCCAGTTTGATTGATTAGATGAGAAAATATCAATCGTATTATGTTAATTAATCTCATTTCCTATTCATTAGTGCATTGATCCAGTCAGTAACACTAGGTGAGCTCTAATATTGGCCACCATTAAAAAGAAATCAAAATAAAGAGAATTAATTAAATATGCATGCACACTTTCCAAGAATTACAAATTATCTAATTTTACCTTGTTAGTTCTTCATAGTTCCCGCAACCCTAGTTGTGGATTTAGCTACTTGTATTCATTGTAGATGCAAGAATCATGATATAGAATGACATAATTAAGAACTTACAAGGATGAGATTAAGAACAAGAAATCCAAGCTCTTCACTGGAAATCACAAAGTTTGAATTAAGATCATAAAATATTGTTTCAAGTGTTATTCCCAGTGTATCTGGTCGTTCTCTGCTTGTTTCCTTTATTGTCTATTGGTTCTCTACTGAAAATAACTTTAAAAAATCTATTTATAGTGTCTAAAATACAAATCGAAAACAAAATAGGAGAATGGGATTCGACAGGCAATACGAGCATGCCTACGGGCCGTACTAAGTTCTACGTCCCATACTCTGGGTTTCACAGGCTTTAACTTTAATTCAGGGTTTAGCTTCTATGAGACCTTTCTATGGGCTATATTCAGACTTATGGCCCGTATAGGGTTTTCTCTAATGACTTTTCAGCAACTTCCTAATTTTTGATCCTCAGGGTACGGAACCCCATCTACGACTCGTATTTCATTCTATGGTTCGTCTGATAGTTCATAGATTCAACTTCAAAAAATCACCCCTTCACTAGATTTTGCTACGAAGCCAACTCCACGGCTCATGGAAACTTCCACAGCCTATACAAGGTGTCGTAGAACAGCAAAAACTTTAGTATATGCACATTTAGCCCAAAATATTGCCAAATCTTGTAATACTAAAAAACAAACATAAAAACACATCAAATCCACTAATATCGCTTTGAGAATACATAAAATTTAAAGTTTTAAGAATCAAAAGTGTTTTATTTTGATAACATATCACAAAGAATATCTCTGATAAATGGACTGGACACTGTGGTGCTCGTCGAGGGCCACAGGATTCTCATTAGCCTTTATCAGACTAGCATCTAGTGTCTTTTGATCCTCGATTATAGTGTATAGATAGTGTAAAATATCCACCCCCACCACTATACATAAGCGATAGATCAAGCACAATTAAGGGATGGATGTGGACCACATCAGGGCCACCTTATGTATTTGATTTGCTATCAGGTAGGCCAATCAATATCATAGCTAGTTAGTATGCTGGCAATTAATACTGTGAGATCTAGTGTAAGTGTATTATCAATATGTGTCGGCAAGATTCACGATCAAACTACAACCCACCAAAACTTACCGGTGAAGCTGAGTGATGCCTTTACTATCGCTGTTGATGTAGAAACTCACTTAGTGTATAGCCCTGCTCTGCAATATGATCGATGATCCATCTCATAAGTGTGGCAATTTTGGCCATACCACTCATTAAAACTTTGTCCATGGTTTTCCCCAAGCTGTGATCATACTTAGTTTTGGTTCATGGGGACCTGATACTTGGGAACAAAAAGAAAACGATAGATGGTGGTCTTAGATAGGTCGATCAGAACTCCTCTCACCATCGTCTATGTAATACTAGGCTAAGAAAGTTTAGGATCGACTCCATAATAGTGTGGTATACAAATCATAGAACTCTCGAACCATCACCTGTGAGTACTTCCTCGATGAAGTAGCCAACCACTCCAAACTGCAGTGAGCACTAGTGTTCCAGAGTCCATGGACACTTTCAATCCCAGATGTGATGATCTGGGGTTCCTCAAATTAGTACAAGCCTATCAATCTCGCTCATCATGTAGGAGGCCATCCTTGTAGATCTGCTGTATGTCCCACACACATCACCTACTAGTCAATGCATCTAGGGATAAAGATGGTGCGGAGGTACTGAGGTAGAGTCGAACTCTGAATCTTCTCCTAATTCGAACTCGGACCCCTCTATAGAGGAAGTCATATGGATGGAGCTACTCTATTACTGTTCACATTATACTGGGAGGTCAGACCACTGTAGCCCAAGTTTGGGGTGGCATTTTTTGTCTAGCATTTGCCCGGGTGTATGGTTGCTCAATGACTACATTTGGCTGGACGCAGAGATCCTCAATAGTCGTACTAGCCTCAGAAGCAATTGGGGTGTCCGAAGACTCATCTCGTAATTGGCTCTGCAGTGCTTGAATCTCACTCTTTTTGGATTTGGGAGCCATCGTACCTCAAATTCACACTATAATGACTTATTTGTTCTAGTAACACATGAAAGAAAAGCTAAAACAAGATACAAAAAATAAATAGCAGAAGGACCTATGAAAGATCATCTACGAGCCATAGGGAAAACTGTGGGTTGTAAAAAGCCTTCGTAGGTGACAGGGTACAATTATTCAAGCTACTAGAAATACACCTATGAAACCAAGTACGACTCATAGAATTAACTATGGGTCATAGTCTAAGTCATAGGTGTAATTCTAGGACCCAAGTCTGTAGGCATGGAAACTATGAAACCAGGTTACAAGCCATAATCTAAACTACAGCCCATAAATGGTCTCTTCTAATAGTATCTAAGAAAAACCCCAAGCTATTGGACTTACTTCATAGGGGCAACTATAGTCTGTGGATTAATCCATAACTATAGAAGACCCTTGTGCTATAAAAATACACCTACCTGGGTTTCCTAAGTTCATCAAACGGATGCTATTAATCACTATAAGACCCAATATCACATCAAACAATAAGGCACATAAATTTAAACTGTATTGAAGTAAGATTCACGCACTCAACACATGTTCACCAAGTCACCCAACACCCCATATGTGTGACTAATTTATCTACCCTGTTAAGTATCAATTTCACATACACATATCACCCCGACTATCCTTGGACAACAAATGTAACATGCTATCATTCAACACATGCACTCATATGCCAATTTTCAATCAAATAGTTCAAACAAACTCCAATGACAAGTAACTTTGTGATTTCAATCAACAACATAAAAAATACTTAGTGGCCAATTACATTAATCACATTGTTTCGGCATATACATGGTTCAATTTCAAAGGCTACTCAATAGTTAATTCTACACTCATATGATGTTTCTCATGAATAGGCAACATCAGTCATTAGAATCATAAGCATTGGAATATTATTCCTACCAATATTTCAACCTATTGACATAATTTTTGATAATATATAGAAAATCAAGTCAAGAGCATATTGGAATTTGATCAAGAAGCCGAGAAATTACAAGTGATAGCCAAGTAAAGGGAACCTTAGGTGCACCGAATAGTAGCTGAAAAATATGGAGGTGGTCGGGATGATGGTTGGAATCTTTGGGGAAGAAGACAAGATTAAGGTATTTTGGAAAATATAGCAAGAATAAGGGGTAAATGAATTTAACCCTCCTTTAACTCTTATGATGAGGATGGGTTTAAATTAGGGTTCAGGTCTCATGAAACCCCGACTACGGCCCGTAAGAGGATCTACGATCCATAGGTCATGGTCTTGTGGATTGATTGAACCTTAGTTTAGGGTTATTGGCACTACAGAAAAATCTACGTGGCATACAAAGACATACACCCATATGTTGGATCGTAGATTCCCCCATAACTTAGCAAGTTGTAGGAAAACCATTGTCGATGAGGCCCATTAATGACCCATAGTCTTATCTACAGGCAATAAAGTTGGATTATGGATTAAAACTTACTAAACTTTGCTTATTGGAAGTGATTCTACAAGTTAATATATGAGTCACAGTGTGAACCACGACTTATAGAATTAGTTGTAGAATCAACTTCTCTCACTTTTTAGCACTGCTTTGTTGACTTAGCCTTGTTCCTGTATGTCCTTCACTAAACAAACTATTAGCCTATAAGCCACCAATTCTTGAGTCCAAAATTACAACCAAAATAAGAAAATTAAACTACCTACAAGTCCAGAAAGCTAAAAATAAAATGAAAACACAAATGTTATATCAGATATCTTGGATTTTCTCCTAAGTAGCACCTGATTTATTGTCGTAGCATCACTAGGATAACTTGGTTACTCAGACTTCACCAAGTGCCCAAACTTCCATCTTCAGATCATCGGGCATCTTCATACATCGACAGATATTGAAGATGACTTCTTCATCATTCAATTGAAACTTGTATTGGCTTCATCCATATCCACCAACGTTTGCCTAGAGTCTAGGAAGGCCTCCCGAAGATGATTGGGGCTTTAAAGTCAACTTCGCAATCCAGGATCATGAAGTCTGTGGGGAAAATAATTTTTTTCTAGTTTGACAAGAATGTCATATAATATCCCCACATGCTTCTTCATTATCTTGTTAGTAATCGACAACCAGATGTTTGTTGGAGTTGGGGTTCGTAAGCCTAACAGCTTGAATATTGCAAGAGGCATTAGATTGATGTTGGAGCCTTGGTAATAAAATATCTTTGCGAATTCCATATCTCTAATGGTGTAGGGTATGGTGAATGCTACAGGATCTTCTTTCTTTTGCACCAAGGACCTTGTTGTTGTCACACTGCAATGCTGAAGCTCTTGAGAGAGCTCTTGGCTCACACTACTCTTTTTTGTCACCAAGTTCATGAATTCGCATAACTAGACATTTTCTCCAATTCCTCAATGAGAGGGATGTTAATCGAAAGCTGCTTCAACATGGAGATGAAGTACTGAAACTTACCTTCCTCATTATTCTATTTGAGTCTCTGAGGGAAATGAGTAGGAGGTCTTGGTATGGGTTTCAACTTTTGTGGCATCCCTACATCATCGCTTATCCCATCTTTGGCGCTAGCATCTCTAGTCTCAGCATCCTTTCTATCAACCATCTCCTCACAAACCTCATTATCATCAACTGGAATCAGTGGATTAATGGTCTGCTTTCCACCGCGTGTCGTCATTCCCATACACTGCCTCTCATTCTTTTGATTCTTCATTGTGTTATTGGGAAATGTTCCTTTTAGATACAAGTTCAACTGATTCGACATTTGATAAAACTATTTTTCCAACTGCTTGACAACAATAGAATGAGAGTCAATTTTCTAATTAATACTGGAGATGTCAGATTTCATCCCCTTTAGGATCTTATCTTGAGTGTCAGCCTTCTTCAACAGTCCGCTGAACATATCCTCAATTCTCAAACCACCAGCTCTAGAGTCATGATTGTGTGGTGGCACATACAGACTATTTCAGTTGTCATGACCCAAACCTAGTAAGCCCTAGTCCTGACACAGTGAATGTGACACTCGTGTCCATATCATAAGGATTTATAAGGTATCATAAGCATATATCGGAGAAAATAGCAAGTAGAAAAATATATCAACTAGAATACTAAAATGCACATGTCTATTTGTCCAATTCATGCCTCTACATAAGGGTCTTGGCGCGGTCTAGCACATAGCCTACTAGATCATCCTCAAGGTGTACATTAATATTAAAAAAATAAAGTCTCAACATAAATGAAAGGAAAGCATCGAAAGGGCTTGTTCTAGAAGCATGGGAACTCACTCGATAAATCATCAAACTTAGGAAACTAAACGCCTACCTCAATACAAAATAATCTCCTCACTGTCTAACACTACCTGGTTAGGTAATATAGGCAAAGAAGTATGTGTTAGCACATAAAATGTACTTAGTATGTAGGTATGCCATGAATCAAAGGACATCACAATAGTATCAATATGCATAATTGTAAATAATAGGTAAGGACACAATATGTATGAATATGCCATTTAAAAATTATGAGTAGAAGCATCATAAATCCATTCATAACCTTAATATGCATATGTGGGAATAAGATCATAATTGATATTCATAAGACTATGTGGACTATTACATAGAATCTCGATGTTCGCTCTACATCGAGGTAAGAGGAGTCTACTTTGCCAAGGTAAACTCGATCCTCACACTATAGGCTCTATCCTAGCATGGTGAGAACCTATAATTTGACCCCATCCTTTAGGATCTATACTAGCATAATGATGTCCATTATATAAGCTAAATGGATTCATTAGCACACCTATAAGGCATAAAACATAAACATCATTCCTATTGTGGCACATAGTTATGGGACCATGACATCTATCAAGGCCCTCTTGGTGCTAAGTCATATCCCATAGAATACATGCATCGTGTATATATATATATATATATATATATATATATATATATATATATATCTTTTAACATAGTTCATAGTTCATTGAAAATTATACTTTCATAGCTTGTAAATCATCATCATAATCTTTCAAAGAACATCATGGCATAAGAGTTGAGCTACTGGAATTGCAGCTTCTGATCCACGACCATGTAGTACAACTCGTGGATACATATATGGGCCATAGAACCCTTCGTAGGAAGACCCCAGACTTAGACAAGTTTGATTTCATCAAGGCCTCTACCTACGATACCTACTTACGAGCCATATAGTAACTTACGACTTGTCCACTAATTTGTGAATTAAGTTCTAGATATCCTTCAATTTTTTATCTTCACTGGGCACTTTCCACTATGCAACTTATGACTCATGGATCCATGTATGGGCTGTGAAGTAGCTTATAAATTCTGACTAACAACAAATTTTCTGTGCTTTAGTTTTCCAGCCCTAAAGACATGAGGGGTGTTACATTATCTCCCCATAGGATCATTCATCCTTGAATGAGATAGAATTATGCTTGAATAGAGTAGAAATACAGACATCACCATAGCATAAATGCATAAATGCAAAAATGCAACTTAAGCATTATTTTCATAAAATCATCAAATGTATGCATTAAATATCATTCAAAACTAGTGTCATGATCATGCATGCATGCAACTTAACATGAGATAAACTTTCTTGAGAATTTCAAAGGGATGGATTGTATTGAATACCTTAAGCTTGAGTGGAGAGACAGAGGCATGGGTATTGTCTCATCATGTCTGCTTCAACCTCCTAAGTAGCACCCTCAACTTGTAAATTTCTCCATAACACCTTGACAAATGTAATCTCTTTATCTCTCAATTTTATCATTGGCTGGTCTAAAATCTCAACTAGTACCTCTTCATAGGTAAGATCCTCTTCAATGGACATATCCTTATGTGGAATGATAGAATTTGGGTCACCCAAGCATTTTCTTAGAATGGAAACATGAAAAACCGGATGAACCATAGCTAATTCCCTAGGTGAATTCAATTCATAAGCCACCTTCCCAACCTTCTTTACTATATCATGAGGTCCCACATATCTAGGACTCAATTTGCCTTTCTTACCAAAATGCATCACTCCTTTCATTGGGGAAACCTTCAAATATACCTAATCACCTTCATTAAATTTTTGTTCTCTCCTCCTCACATCGGCATATGACTTTGATGTATTTGGGCAGCCTTTAACCTTTTAATTATAACTTTTACCTTCTCCATAGAATCAAGTACCAAATCTTCCCCAATTAAGTACATTTCTCCAACTTCAAACCATCCCACCGGTGATCTACACTGCCTATCATATAATGCTTCAAACAGAACCATACTAATACTTAAAGGAAAACTATTGTTATAAGCGAATTCAATAAAATGTAAGTGTATCCCAACTTCCTTTAAAATCAAGCACATAAGCTCTCAACAAATCCTCCAATGTTTGTATTGTTCTTTCATCTTACCCGTCTATCTGAAGATGAAATGCGATACTTAGCTTCACCTTCATGCTAAGGCCCTTTTGGGATGACTTCCAAAAATAAGAAGTAAATTGAGAACCTTTATCAAATATAGGACAATGGTACCCCATGCAACTTCACCAACCCTTGGATGTAAACCTTGGCATAATCTTTTGCACCACGTCTTTATCAGGAAAAAGTAGGCTATTTTCGTCATTCTATCTATGGCTACCCATACTGTGTCAAATTGTTTTCTAGTCCTTAGCAACTCTGTAATGAAATCTATGTTCACTATATCCTATTTCCAAGTCAATATTTAATATCTTGAGTCAAACCACCAAGTCTTTGATGTTCTACCTTAACTAGTTGGCAATTTGTACCTTCCATCACACACCTTGCTATATCGCTTTTCATGCCATTCCACATCACTTCTCCCAAATCCCTATACATCTTGGTGGATCCTAGATGAATGATACTTGGAATTATGAGCCTTATCAAGTATTTTCTCCCTTATTCTATCCACATTGGGCATACACAATTGCCCTTGATAGCATAATACCCCATCTCCCGCTTGTGAGAAGACTTCTACCTTTTTATCAACTACTAATTTCCTTAATTCTACCAAAGAAGGATCTATATCTTGCTTTGCTTTAACTTCTTTTATCGAAGATGATTCTGCCCTGTTAGATACTTGCATACCACCATCAGTTAAGCTATTCAACCTCATACCCAAATAGACCAAAGGGTGAAATTCCTTGACCATCTCATGATTTCTACTTTCAACATGTGCCATGCTTCCCGTAGATACTCTACTCAGTGCATCGACTACAACATTAGCTTTGTTAGGGTGATACATCATACTCATGTCATAATCTTTCAAAAGCTCCAACCGTCTTCTTTGCTTTAGATTCAAATTTCTTTGGCTAAACACATATTGCAAACTTTTATGGTCGATGAATAAATTAATAGGTACCCCATAGAGATAGGTGTCACCAAATATTCAACGTAAACATAATCCCTAATAACACGAGATCATGCATCGAATATTTCTTTTCATGTACTTTCAATTGCCTTGAGGCATAAGCAATAACTTTCCCATGTTAGATTAACACACAACCCAAGCCTATATGCGAGGCATCACAATACATAACAAAACTATTCGATTCTTAGGGCAAGGTCAAAATAGAAGTCGAAGTAATACGGTCCTTCAACATTTGAAAACTCCTTTCACATTCATCTGGCCATTGGAACTTTGCCTTCTTTTTGGTCAGTTTTGTCAGAGAAGAAGTAATAGAGGAAAATCCCTGAACAAACCTCCTATATTAATCGGCCAAACCAGAGAAACTTCCAATATCATATAGAGACAATGGTCTAGGATAATTCTCCACAGCTTCTATTTTCTTTCGATCAACCCTAATACCGTCACCCAAAATAATATTACCATGAAAAGCCACCTTTCTAAGACAAAACTCACATTTGCTAAACTTGGCAAAGAATTGTCTATCTTTCAATGTTTGCGACACAATCCTCAAATGATCTTCATACTCTTTCACATCCCGTGAGTAGACCAATATATCATCTATGAATAACACCACGAACATATCCAAATATGGTTTGAAGATCGTGTTCATTAGATCCGTAAAAGTGGCAAGAGCATTTGTTAGTTCAAATGGCATAACAAAAAATTCATAATAGCCATACCAAGTTCTAAATGCCATCTTTGGAATGTTATCTTCCTTCACCCTCAATTGGTGATATCTGAACTAGAGATCAATCTTATAAAAGTAATATTCACCTTAAAATTGATCAAAGAGGTTGTCGATCCTGTGAAGAGGATAGTTATTTTTTATGGTTACTTTAATTAGTTGTCAATAATCCACACATATCCAGAGTGAACCATCTTTCTTTATTACAAACAATACAGGAGCACTCCATGGTGACACACTAGGTCTTATGAATCACTTATCAACAAAATCCTTTAGTTGTTTGTTCAATTCTTTCGATTTTGTAGGGGCTATTTAATATAGAGGGATAGAAATAGGTTAGGTTTTGGGAAAGAAATCAATACCAAAATTGATTTTCCTTACCGGATGAATACCGAGTAGGTCATCAGGAAAGACATCGAGGAACTCATTTACAATAACGGCTGAATCAAGGATAGGAACATGAGACTCAACATCCATGTGTCAAACAATATGATATAGACAACCTTTAGTGATTATTTTCATAGCTTTCATGTAGGAGACAAACTTTCCGTTGAATACCTAATTGCTTTCTTTTCATTCTAAGATGGGCTCATTAGGGACTTGGAATGTAACTTTATGGGTCCTATAGTCAATAGAAGAATAGGTTGCATATAACTAATCAGTACTAATAATAACAATGAAATCGATTATATCAAGCTCAACTAAATCACACGAGAAGACTTTGTGCAAGACCGACACAATATAACTTGTATAGACTTTCTTGGCTAAGACTGATTCACCAATAAGAGTGTAAACTAAATCAGGGTGGAGATATATCAAATTTTATGGAAATATATGGAGTAACGAAAGGCATATTGGCACCGTGGTGAATCAAAAACATATATGAAATGACCCCAAAAAGTGCCAAAAAATGTGCCTCGGATTGCCCAAAATTTAAATTTCCATATTTCCTAAATCCGTTCATTATTTTAAAAATTCAACTTCATATTCATGATCAGAGAGTTGAAACTAGGTAAAAAAGGCTCTAAACCTGATTTAAGAGCATAGGATTAGTAATTGTAAATTTTTAAGTGAGGAATTCCAATGAGGTTTACGCATTCTCTCCGTGATGCGCCAAGGGTGTGCTTTAGTGTAATTCCTTCTCCACGTCCTCTCCGCGACACGGAGAGGTGTATTTCGCCTGGCAGTGTTTTCCTATGCGGCCCAAAATATTCGAAATGTTGGGCCGAAGTTTCCCAAACATGTTTTTATCTATACTTAGCCAAATTTTACCTTTATATCATCCTAAACATTTCCCAATACTCCCTAAAATATTTAGCCGTATTTTCACTCCAAAATTCAAGACAAAACCCTCATTCGGAACTAAGGATTTTCTTTAAGCTTCAAGCCTCCATTTTCAAACTTTACCAAGAACTTTTCCAAAGCTAAGGTATGTGGTGTTGAACCATTGGGTCCTTCCACCCAT
>DF359910.1:0-20742 GCA_000787875.1 Solanum virginianum
ACAAACCATCATATCATCACCAAGACCACCATAAGCCTATTAGAGTAGGGGTTGACAGATCCTATTCAAGAGACTTGTAGGCATAACTGGCACACTATGCAAACCAAAAGACACTACATTAATTTCAAAATATTGAAAAGGGATATTTAAGGCCTCATCTACCACCACCAACAACTTAATAACAAAACAACTTAGCTTTTACACCTCCATTCTTACAAGATGACAAATGTAACCCCTTAAAGACCCAATTGTACCCTAAGACAAGAAATGGACCTACCTCTTTTGCTACCACTTGACAACATCCCACTTCAAGACGAGTTCATTAGGGAATCGGGATCTAGATCTATGAGTCCCACCATACATGAAGACACTATATGCATGTACCCATTCCATCCCTACAATGACATCCAAATTCACCATGCCACTCCAACAAACCACAAAGCAAGACCTAATGCAATACAAACCCAGATAAAAACCTATGAACCTCCTAGCAACAATATACCCAACAAAAGGATAGACACCAAAAATACACACCAAAACTTGGCCACACGAGAAGCCCCACCATCAACCAAGAATAATAGAGGAGAAATAGTGGCACACCAGGCCTAAAAATGCATGCACATCAAAGCCAAGAAAACTTCAACTTACCAGTAATAGCATCAGGCACCTCATCCCCTCCATGAGGCACTTGATCAACATACCCACCATAGTCCAAAAGTCAACCACCCTTACACCCCCTTGGAAAGAATGGACAATCCACAAGCTTGTGACCCACCTTACCACATCCAAAGCAAGCACTAGTGTTCCTCCAACACAAGCCACTATGGTTCTTTCCACACCATTGACACTTGGGATTAGTCATCCCACCATCACCTCATCTATCCTTACAACATTTACAAGTACAACCCTTCTTCTTATGCCCCTCCTCACCACAATAGAAATAAGCATAGGTGTCTTTCAAGCATGGGCCTCTATGACCCCCTCCACAATTAGGACACAAACAATTAGCGGCCACACCAGCAATACCTCTAAATTTGAGACTTTGGAACTTACCCACATTACAGGCCCTCTTGGCCTCACTACCTCCCCTCTCACCACTAGAAGTCTTGGGAGCAGCCACTAGTTGACCGAGGTGAGTTGCCCATTTGCCCCCTCTTTACCTACTTTCCATAGAGCATTGCAAATCTTCACATTCATCACAGCACCGTCTTGAGTAGCTTGAGACATATCTTGTAATGTAACGGTTAGGGATTAGTAATAAGCCCTAGGGGACCTAAGTCCATCGCACGATATAGGTCATGAAAAAGTAAAACATTTCCTAAAATGCCTCATAGCCTCCTACTCATAGTTGTGGTATACAACACAACCATGAATAAGACTCTAATCAACATGATGTGTTTAACTCCAAGGATCTATCAACCTAGTGCTCTGATACCAAGTTTATCATTACCCAACCCTAGGGCCTAGACGTGACTAGCGAAAGAAAAATCCAAAGGAACCCCAAACAAGCCTCATAGCATATCATTAAACATCCTTGGTTGCGGAAATAATGTTAAATAATATAAGATATATAACCAAGGGGAATTGGGACTTAGGGAGAGAGATTAGTACTTAAGTAATATGCAAATGTTTAGAAAACAAGGGCAAGGGACTAAGGGGAATAAGCTTGCATATCAAGGCTCATATCATAGATACATAGCATGTCCAACAATACCTCTACTGTATAGATAAGAGCGGGGACCAAGACAAAGCAACCAAGCTCACCCTCATAGTGAAGATAGAAAATAAAGAAGAGTGTCTCAATACATAATAAGAGAAACATATAGTAAGGTCCCAAAAGTGGAGGACTCACCAACTAGCTTAAGTAGTACCGAACTAGCCACGTGGAGGAGAAGGGTTATCAACTGGGGTTTCGGTCCCTACATGGTAATACGAGTATACATTAGTACATTTCAATATACTAAGTATCTTGAATGCAATTGAATAAGAGCTAAGCATCATAATCAAAAAGCATGACAATAGGTAATAGGCATAGTATAACAATATGTCATGTATGATCAATATATAAGCAAAACATGCTTAAGAAACTCATGCTCATATAGAATATAATATGTGTAGAAGAGAGTAAGCTAGATTTCCAAATTTATAATACTTTGGTAGGTTAGTGATGATGCCGCCCCATCACTTAGGTGGATGAGTACTAACCCTCATCTAGGTTGGTGATAATGCTACCCCATCACCAAGGTGGAGAAGTATATACCCTTTCCTAAGTTGATGAGTATGAACCCACATCTAGGTTAGTGATGATGTCGCCCCATCACTAGGTGGAGAAGTAGAAACCCTTCACTAGGTTTTTTGGCTGCTTAGACCCCCCGAATTAGGCATGGTCGAGTTCTACACTTTAGATAGGATATATCATATATGTAAGCTCATTTAATCATTGCATAGTTAATTATATCATATCTCATGCTTTGGACCTTCAACTCCTCAAGAAACCAGATCCGGACATTTTATCAAATACTTAGAGGGTGTGAAATGGTAGTATAAAAACATGTAATTTAGAGATGAAATCATGCAAGAAAATCCATTGTTAAACCATCAGTCAACACATTGCAACACCCCCAATCATATATACATCAAAACCCCTCATGAAATATTACTATAGATCCAAGATTTATAGCTCAAAATATAGAAAAACAATCAAAACATTACGTAGCTTTCACATAGTTCATAGACATATTCATACTAGTAAACCCATTTGTAAAATCAAATTTAAATCAGGTAAATTGAGTAAAAAGAAGATTAAGGAACCATGAGTGGAAGGACTCAAATGTTTAAATCCACATTCCTTGACTTTGGAGAGTTTCTTGAAGAAGATTTGAAATGAAGGCTTGAAGCTTGAATGAAATCCTTAGATCTAGATGAGTTTTGGGACTTTTGAATCTTAAGGAGGACTTTGGGCTTGATTTGGTTTCCTTGGATTACAACAAGACTTCTTAAAAACCTTAAGAATGGGTGAAGAATTTGACAATGATTAGAGAGGATTTTAAGAGGTTTTTTGTTGGCTTTTAGGGCTAAAAATGACTAGACAATGAGGAATTTTCATATATATAGGTATAGGGTTATTACTTAATTGCCCTTTTTGAACTAGTCCATGTCAGGACCACATTACGAACCTGTCTCGGACAGCTACTATTTTTGCAAAGTTTCACCAAAAATTATTTTTCTTGGCACGGACAAAGTACACCTTGTAGGTACTCGTTTCCCTATACAATTTTGACCTCTAAACAAGAATATGCCATTGGATTTGCAAAATTCTACATGGATTTTAAAATATTAAAAAAATACATCATAGGGTCTTTTAGAGCTACGTCAAGGTGTGTTTAAATATCCCCAATTTGAGATATAAGGGAATTACAATTATAGGGTATTCCTAGGAAAGTGTGGGTTGTTACAACAACCACCCGACAAGGTGATTGAGGTATCTACGCCTCAATTAGTAGTACAGGCTTACCATCCCCCGATAAGGCAATTGAGGTATCTACCCCTCAAAATGATAGTACAGACTTACCACCCCCCGACAATGTGATAGAGGTGTATTCCCCTCAACATGGTGGTACGGGTATAGCATACCCTGACAAGGTGGTTAAGGCATATCACCCCCTTAACAAGGTATGGTCAACTTGAAATATCATAGATACTTTTTATGAAATCATCGCATAAAAACATCCTTTCATCATCATAAAGTCACTTTACTCATAATCTATACAATACATCATCAATAACTTAAAGATCTATAACCAGATATTTTATCAAATAGTTGGTAGGTGTGCAATGCTAGTTCAAAATCATGCAATTCAAGAGTGTGATCATATGAGGAAACTTATTGTAAAGCAACCTACCAACAGTTGGTAACACCCTCATGCAAGATAAATTGAAACCCCTTATCAAATCTCAAAATAGATTATAAATTCATAGCTCAAAACATGCTTAAACAGTCCACATTTCATAAAACTCCAACATATTTTATTATCAAATTCATAGTAAGAGATACCTATAGCTAATTCAACTTGAAAATATGCAATTTAAATAAAAAGAAAGGTTAGGCACCATGGGTGAAAGGACCCAATGGTTGAAACCCACGTACGTCAAATTTGAAGATTTCCTTGAAGAAGATTTGAGTGAGAACTTGAAGCTCGAATGAATTTCTTGAGATTTGGAGATGGGTTCGGGATATTTGAATTTTGATGAAATATTTGGCTAAGTGTTAGAGAGGGTTTTGAGGAATATCTTAAATGATATGAGATTGAAAAATGACTAAGTATTGGTATTTTTACACATAGAAAGGCTTAGTCCTAAGACCCCAAGGCCTTGGACCAAAATAGGGAAAACTGATAACAAAATACACAGGTCCGCACCTCGGCCGCGTCAAGCCAAGGGTACAGAACCTTACTATTTTATGAAATTTTTGAAAAACAAAATTTTTCTATGATTGCTCCAAAATCGTGATTATACCCATTTCCCACTTAATTTTGCCCTTTGATCACTAATATGAAGTCAGATTTTTGATATCATGCATGAATTTTGTGATTTATGGAGATTATGATTATGGGCATTTTTGAGGCACATTTTCGGGAACTTTTGGGGGCGTTTCAGTTTTCAAGTTGTATTATCTATGGGTATCTTCTATTATATATTATGAGTGTACAATGTTGATTTACTAAACATGACTATTTATTTCAAGCTTGTACTATGAGTAGGCTTTGTCTATTGAGGCTATACATGTTTTGAGCTATGAAACTATAATCTATTATGAGATTTGATAATGAATTTCTAGGTATTCTATATGACAGTTTTACTATATATTGGTGGGTTGATTTGCATTGGGTTTTCTTATATTATTACACTCTTGAATTGTATAATTTTGAATAAGTATTATACACCCACCAAGTGTTTGATAAAATGCCTTTTCAGGGATTCTTAAAGTTATTGATGATCTATTATATGATTTATGAGTCAAGTGACTCTATGATGATTTTGGGCTTTCAAAATGTATTTAATTCATGAACATGTCTATGTTCTTGTAAATGTCAACTTGAGCCTTTTTCAAAGATTTTACCTCTTGTGGGCCTTTGATGTTAATGTAAAGGTAATATTTGATGATGATCTATTCTTCTGTTTTAAAGTTAGGCTCACCATTAGAGGTTAAAGATGTTTTAGAGATACTCATGTCATGTTTTCATGTTTGTTACAAATTTCTAAAGTATGATTATTTCAATTATATTATGGCATTAGGGTTAGCACTAATGGATTAGATGTGGCATGAACTATATCCATGGGTTCATATTCCTTTCCTCAAATTATGTGTCAATGTAGGAGTATATTTTATCCTTGCTTTACTACTAGATCCATTTAGTGCACTCTCTCTTAGAATTCTTCTCGAAATTTGTCATATTCTCGTAAGGCAAAGCTTCTCCTAAAATCCTTTCCAAAATGGGTCATGTTCCCATAAGGAGGGTTACTTTATAAGAAATGGGTCATGTTCCCATAAGGTGAAGTATGGATTACCTTAGAAAGTAGACCACCTCTTTAACAATGAAGGGTAATCATCGGGATTCCAAGTTGTAGCTCGCTTAGTCTTATTTTTTGTTGGTTGAGGTCTCTTCCCACTTATGTATTATGATCTATACTAGTTGAACGATTTACAAACATGTTTTACTTTAAGCATTGAGCATGCATGTTATATCAAGATTACACTTACCAATTGTCTATTGTTATGCATTTTGAATATATTGGCTTATATCTTGTTGCATTGCATCCTACATACTTAGTATATTCAAACATACTAACACATACTTTATGCCAATATGATATCATAGTGTAGGGACCAGAGCTCCTCTTGATCATCCTCCACGTGGCTAGTGAGATTCTACGAAGATAAGTTTTGGTGAGTCCTCAAGTTCGAGGACCCTATCTACTTTCTCTTGTTATTCCTAAGACTTCTTTATGTTGAACATTCGATATTATGAGGGTGAGCCCGTAAAGTGTCTTGGCCCCCACTCCATTCTATGTTTAGAGGTATTGTTGGGATATTGTGATGTATTTATGCTATAAGCTTGACTCCTTATGCTTTTATAATTATCAAAGACTTTCCCTTAGTCTTGCTTCCCTTTTTTATATTATCTCTTGTTATTGTTCACTTTGCTTCCCCGACCAAGGATGTGTTGTTGATATGCTAAGAGGCTTGTTTGGGTCCCTTTAGGTTCCCATTTGTTGTGTCACGTCTATACCCTAGGCTTGGGTCGTGACATTGCACTTCTAAACTAATGATGTGAATATGGTCACTATGAGACTTTTTTAGGAACTATTGGGTTCCCATTTTCCATATCACTCCTAGGATACTGGTGCGAGTTGTGGAAAAGATCAATGGTACTCTTATTACCACGAGTAGTACCTACCATGCACTATCCCTCATTTTTTGGGTTCTGAATTGTCTTGCTAGGCAGTATAACTCTCTAACGCTGGTTGAATTGAGTTAATACTTGACCAAATTGTTGTTCAAGTTGTTTGATAGCAATAGAATGAGACTCGATTTTCTTTTTTATGCTGGAGTGTCAGAGTTCATCCCTTTTAAGGTCTCATCCGGTGTCTTAGCTTTCTTCAATAGGTGGTAAAACATCTCCTTAACTCTAGAACTTCTAGCATCAGTATCACAATTTTGTGGTGGCACATGAGGACCATTTTTTAGCCATCTCTATGGCCCCAATATATATCTCTATCTTGGCCCAATTTCTATCATAGTAACCTTCATGGTTGTCTCCGAAAGCATCATCTATGTTATAGTTCTTACCTTGGTTTCTTTGATCTTAGTGCCAATAGTCCTGATAAGACCCTTGGGCATTAGTTTGAAAACCCCTAGTCTGATCAGCAATGAAGCAAGTGTCCTCCTTATAGTAAGGATCCTCATACATAGGAGCTAGTGAAGACTGATGAACAACTTCATTAACTTATTCTTGATTTTATTTCATTATCACTTCCATACTTGTATAGATTTGGGCAAGCTCTTACATAATCTTCTAATTTATCTTAGCTTGCTCCGAACCAATACTAACAGCACACAAACTTTTGGCAAATGACCTATCGCTTTGTCCCCATGTATGATTTGTGTTGACCACCCTTTCCATTCTCTCAGCAATTCTTGCAAATGGTTGGTCTGAGAACATGCCCCCGATGATAGTGTCAACACATGCTTAACTATTCTCATCTCAGGTACAGTAAAAGATCTCCATCAAGGTATCACCAACAATTTTATGGTCTAGGACACTTCTTAAACACTTTTAATTCACTCCCATGTAGTATTGATCGAGTCACCAGAAAGTTGTTGATTTGATCTTTCAATTTGAGATTCTTCGATCTTGGGAAGTACCTCTCTAAAAGGCCTTCTACAACTCAGCCCGACTGGTGATTGAACTTTTCAGAAGCTCGGATAACCATAGTGCTACATTTCCTATTAGAGACAATGGGAAGACACGAAGTCCCATAACATCCATATATAGAATCTGTGTTCCCATCACACTCTTACAGATAAAGGTAATGTTATGTAGATAACTATGTGGATCCTTTAATGGTAGGCTGACAAACAATCAACAGTTTTGTAGCATCTGAAGCAATGCACTAAATACCATGAACTTTGCGTCAATCGGTAGTGGTAGTAACACAATTGCTTCACTAACCTCCATAGCCATAGGGTTCAACCGATATTGGTTCCACATATAAACTTTGGCATGGAAGTCCTATGACTATGGAGCAATATCCTCAAGAGGAGTTCGGTTGGCATTACTCGCATTCTCATCCTCATTTTTGTTCAAAGCTGCATTTTCTGCATTGTTTGCATTATCGTTGGCCATCCTTATTAGTCTTCTCTGGATCGCTTAGTCAAATGGAGTCATGGGAATGCCTCGACATTACGTATTGGGTATACACTACATTTATACCCATAAAATTATACAAAAAAAATATAAAATGACAGAAATAAGGATTAATTTCTAAATTACTTGAATTAGATAAGCCTAGCCATATTACCCGGCAACGACGCCAAAATCTTTGATGTTGCCCAAGATACACCTCCTTTTTTAGACTAACACAATTGTTGTCAAGATATATAACCTAACCAAGGTTATGGTCAAATCTAACAGGAAATATGGTAGACTTAGAAGAATTCAATGCAATCTGAGTTGATTAACCAAATTATGTCCCCAAAGGAGGGTTTTGTGACAACTATAAAAAGTAATCCTAAACAAATACAAGTGTTAAACTAGTATGAGGAGTAACTATGGTCTAGTGTTCCCCGTGATTTCCTAACTTAGTATTACTAGATAATTGAATTCTTTTCAAGTGTATAGCATCCAGAACGATATGTTATGTTCACCAAACACTTTAGCCAGACGAGAGGCGAATTTCACAACGTGATTTGGTTCATCCCCATAGTGTGACATTACTAACCCTTAACTACTGTTCTAGTACAACCTTCCTTTGCCCCAATTTGGTTGATTAGACAAGAAACATCAACTGAATCTTGCTAATTAATCTCTTTTCCTATTCATTACTACTTTGATCTAGTTAGCAATACTAGGTAGCGTCTAATATTGGCCATTATTAGAAAGCATTCATTATGGAGAGAATTAATTAATATATACATGCACACTTTTTAAGAATTTCAAATTATCTAATTTCACCTCATTAGTTCTTCATGGTTCCCCAACCCTAGTTGTGGATTTAGCTATGCATAATTGATGTGCTGACATTGGGACTTAGTGCGTGCCTATCTTTTTGCCAGAGCCTAAATAGATACTATTGACACATATACTATGCCAGTGGGTGAAGACTGTATGGCAGAATCTCTGGTGCAAGAGTACTAGTAATAGTGGCCCCCCTCTCTAGAAGCCTTTTTCTATAGGGTTCCCTCAGTGTTAGAAGCAACAATAGTGGAAGAAGATGGAGGCTTAGACGGTGGACCTATGGCAAACATCTTTAGCATGTGGATTAGAGGCTATGGCACTTGCCAAAGGGCCACTGGATTCTCATCAACATTTATTAGGTTGGTGTCCAGTGTCCTCTGAATCTCTATCACGGAGTTTAGATGGTGAAAAATCTCCACCCCCACAGCTATACATAGGCAATATATTAAACAAAGGAAGGGGATGGAGATGGACCTCTTCAAGGCCGCCTCATTAATCTAGTTTGCTACCAAGAGGGGCCAATCAATGTCATAGCTAGCCAACATGCTGGCAACCAATGTTGTGTGATATAGTGTTAGATTATTATTAGCATGTGTTGGTTAGAACCACGATCGGACTACAACCCACTAAAACTTATCGATGAAGTAGAGGGATGCCTTAACTATCGACACCGATAATATAGAAACCTACTCAAGGTCGTTTTCCTACTCTATACCATGATCGGTGACTTATCTCATTAGTGTGGTCTTTAAAGCAGGATCTCTTATCAAAACCTTGTGCCCAGTCCGCCTCAATTTATGATCATACTCAGTTGTGGACCTAGGGGCTTAATAATTGGTACCAAATAGAAAATGCCATATGGTGGTCTTAGATAAATCGACTGGAACTCCCCTCACCATCATGCGTGTCCAATGAGCTTAGAAAGGTATCTCTTCCCCTTCGGGGTGGACTTTATAATGGTGGCAGCATAAGAGGTGTAGACCTCTCAAACCATCACCAAGGAGTACTTCCCCAATGGAGATGCCAACCAATCCAAGCTGTAATGGGTAATGGTGTCCTGAAGTCTAGGGACACTATCAAGCCCAGAGATGATGATCCAAGGCTCCTCATAGATAGTGCTAGTTGGTTGGCCCCATTCGTCATGCAAGAGGTCATCTCGGTAGATCTGATGTATGCCCCGCACATACCACCAGCTAGTCAATATATGTCGAGGTAAGGGTGGTGCTGGTGATGCTGAAGAAGACAAACTCGGACTCCTCTCTAAATCCAGACTCAGATTCCTTTTTGGAGAAAGTCATCTGAATGGAACTGTCGTCCCTGTCACCTACATCATCAGGCTGGGGAAGGCATACCACTATGGCCTAAGTATCAGTGGTAATGCCTATCTGGTAGCCACCTATGTATGGTGGCTCAATGCCTATATCTGGCTGGATACAAAGTTTCTCGAGGGACCTACTAGCCTCAGTAGCAGCCAGGGTATCTGAGGACTCATCTCGCAATTGATGCTGCATGGTGTGAATCTCACTTTTTATGGGTCTAGGAGCCATCATACCTGAAATCCACACAATTAACACATTTCTCAGCCCTGCAAGCACAAGAAAGAAAAGAAATAATTTCCAAGAAAAAGTTGCAGCAGGACTTACGAAGGCTTGTTTATAAGCTGTAAGAAAAATAATGAGTTGTAGAAGGCCTTCGTAGGTGGTAGTGTACAATTAAATAAGCTACTAGAAATATACCTACAAGACCAGGTATGGCTCATAAAACAAACTACGGGCTGTAGACTGGGTCATCAGTGTAGTTCCAAAATTAACATTTACAAGTATTGAACCTACATAACAAGGTTACGAGTCATAGTCTAAACTGCAACTTGTAAATGGTTTTGTTTGATGGAATAATAGAAATTGCCAAGTTACTGAACTTACTCACGAGGAAAACTATGGCTTGTGGATTAATCCACGGGTTATAGAAAACCCTTGTGTTGTAGAAGTACAGTAGCTTGGGTTTTCCTAAGTCCACCTAATGGGTTCCTTTACAAAATAAACAAGGCAAGGAAATTATAATAAGCATCGAATCATCAATGTGCACACTCAACACAATTCTACTAAGTTACCCATCACCCCACATGTGTCAATTATGAAACTACTTTGTCAAATATAAATTTCACATTTACATAGCATTCTGATGACCCTTGGACAACTTAAATTTGTGATATCATTCACACACGTAATCACATGCCAATTTTTAATCAAATAGTTCAATTAACTCCCAAGGATATGTGACTACATGATTTCAAGCAATGACATAGAAATACGTGATGGCTAATTATATTAAACATATTTTTGGCATATACATGGCTCTATTCAAAGGCGACTACACAATTAGTGTCAAGCAAGTATTCTTTTAAATGAATGGGCAATACATATTACTAGGACATAAACCTCAGAATACTATTCCCAACAATAATCCAACCTAACGATACAGTATCTAGTGGCATATAAATATTAGAGTTAAGAACATACAAAATTTTGATAAAAAAAAGTTAAGAAATTAAAAGAGGAAGCTGAGAGTCATGTAACCCTAGGTGGCTGGAGAGTAGCCAGAAGTTGGACAAAAAAGATGAAGCTGGCTGAGATGGTAGTCGGAGATGTGAGGAAGAAGAACGGCTCTGGATATTTTTAGGAATTAAGGAAACTTTTAAATAATTAATAGTGTCATGTAAGAATAGGGTGTAGGCCCTATGAAACAACAGCTATGGTCCGTAAAAGATTCTATGGCCTATATAATATGGTTTTGTCGTATTCCTAAACCCAAATTGGGAGATTGGCATCACAAATCCATCTACGAGTCTTGTATGGACATAAGCTCATAGGTTAGATCATAGATACCCCTAACACTTAGCAGGGTATAGAAATCTTACCTGGGGTCCACGAGCACCATTCACAACCTGTAGTTTTATCTAGGGCCATAAAGTTGGCTCGTGGACTGGAAGCGCACTACACTTTGCTCATTGGAAGTGTTCTATGAGTTAGTGTATGAGTCATGGTGTGAGCTACTACTTATAAAACTGGTTACAAGACCAGTTTTCTCACTTTTCTGTGTTAGTTTGCTGACTTAGCCTTGTTTCTACATATCCTTCATGGAACATTATATTATCCTATATGTCACCACTCCTAAAGTCCAAAAATTAGAACCAAAACAATAAAATTAAACTACCTACAAGTCCAGAAAGCTAAAAATAAAACAAAAACACAAATGGTAAATCAGATATCTTTGGTTTCCTCCAACACAACACCTGAGTTATTGTCACGACATGACTTGGACAACTGGGTTACTCCGACTTTACCCAGTGCCCAAACTTCCATCTTCAAATCATCGGGCCACTTCATAGACTGACAAATATCAAAGACAACTTCTTCACCATTCAATCTAAACTTGAGGTGGCTTGATTCAATATCCACCAGTGCTTACCCAGTGTCTAGGAAGGGCCTTCACAAGATGATTGGGACTTCGAAGTCAACTTTGCAATGTAGGATAACAGAGTCTCTAAGGAATATGAATTGTTTCACTTTGACAAAAATAACATACATTATTCCCACAGGCTTCTTCACTGTCCTGTTAGCCATCAACAATCACATATTTGTTGGGGTATTAGCTCCCAAGCCTAATTTCTTAAACACTGCAAGAGGCATTAAATTGATGTTGGCGCCTTAAAACTGCAAGAGGCATTAAAGATTAGGTACATGTTAGGCTCAAACATTAGGAATAAGGGTTATACCATCAATTTGGTTGGTTATTTTTAGGCTAAAGTGGACTATTTAAGAACAATGACCTAAGATTATTTCCTAATCCAATTAATCTACAATTTATCTTAGAGTAACAGGGCAAGTTCTGCATTAGCACAAACTACATGATTTTATCTAATTATGCTCACACTCACATGGCACCACATACATTACCAACAAAAGACTCATAGATGATAATTTTTATCTCAATTTACCCTCACTTATCAACACAGATATTTCCAGATACCTAAATATGCATCATTGCTATCTAACTACTTAATCAAAAATTTTGGTTGGATAATTTTTCAAACAAAACATAAAAACATGCTATATGCCACATGTATTGGTACTATATGCTACAAATATTATTTAAACATCGTAAACATGCTAGTTCAATATAAATTAAATAAACACAGGGAAAAATAACATAGGCAAGAAAACCCCGGAGTAAAAAATTGGGGTAGTTATGGACCCAAGCAACTCAGACTTCACTAAGGCCCATAACTACCCACACCCCATCGAAAAAGATGTGCATTGTCCCCAATGCACAAAATAAAGCAAACATAAATCATAAGGGGTCAAAAAACATACCTGGGTGCCTAAGAGTTAGGGTCCACCTTGAATTGCTTCCCAAGTAGTACCTGATTTATTACTGCGGCATGACATAGATAGCTTGAGTTCTTAGACTTTCTTAAGCTTTTGGGCTCCCTTATCACCAAACTTTGCATCAATCTGGTGCCTATCATAATTTGTTGCTCTAAAGCATTTGCACTTGTTATCATGCCTCTTTAAATTTGATATAGTTATATTAACACAAGTCAAAACTGACGATTGACCTGTTGAATTGCCATAAATTGTTGGTAAACTTTGAGGTTTATCTTGGTAATGTTGGACTTGATCTCCTTCAAAGTCTTATCTTGGGCGTATACGCTCTTTAACAACTGGTCAAGCATCCCCTTGATTTTGGAGTTCCTATCTCCCATATTACGATTATGTGGGACACATAGTGACTATTTATCTTATTATCCTTGTGGCCTTGATGCTTCATATGATGGCTTTCTTCTTTAATGTCCCTTGGCTTTGTTAGCTCTTGTGTTTGCTTCATTAGCATCTCTAGCTTAGCTTTGTTCTAAGCAAGCATACTAAGGATATATACATTTATTTTTCCTTGGTCAAAGCTTACGTCAATAGTGCTTGTATGATCTATTGGATGTCTATTCATGGGCTCTCACACATGGTTCAATTTAGCTACCACGTTCAGCTGCACAGAAATTTATGTGAATGGTTATTCCAGGAACAGACCTCCCAAAAGGGCATCAATACATGCTTGACTATTAGCATCTAAAGCTTAATACAAATTCTCCACCAGGACATTCCCCAGAATCTCATTGTCTGGTGTACTCCTCAAACATCTATTCAATTTCTCTCATATAGTAAGGATTAAATCACCAGGGAATTGCTTAAAATGGTGGATCTGGTCTACCAGGTTAAGCTTGTTTGGTTTAAGAAAATATGTTGCTATGAAGGCTCTCTGCAAGTCTACCCAACTAGTTATTGAACTCTGGGGGAGCTCAGATAGCCATAATGCAGCATTGCCCATAAGAAATAATGGGAAGACATAGAGTCCCACAACATCTATAGACAGCTTTTGGGTTCCTATCGCACTCTTATAAACAAACGCCATATTGTGTAGGTAGTTATACGAATCTTTTGATGGTAAGATGGAAAATAGCCCACGGTTTGTAGTATCTGAATTAACCCACTTGAGACTGTGAACTTTGTGTCAGTTGGTAGTGGTGGCAATACAATAGCTCCAGTCACCTCCATAACCATAGGGTTCAACCTATACTGATTCCATTGGTAAGTATTAGCGTTGAAATCCTGAGGCTATGGATTGTCTTCCAAAGGAGGTAGGTTCTCATTCCTATCATCATCATTAATGTTCTTATTTAGGGCTACGTTGGCCGCATTGTTAGCGTTGTCTTGGTATATTCCTCTTATAGTTCGGTGGATCTTTTGACCAAATAGAGTTAAGGGATTGCCTTGTGTCACGACCCAACCCCATGGGCCGTGACTAATGCCTGATTGGACACCCGAACACAAACATAATATCAGATTATATCGAACATCTTATTTACTTTTACAGAAATTTTGGTAGAGTTTCCTTTAGTTATGTACTAACCCAAACACCCTGCACGCAGACAAATCCAAATAGAATATCATACCAATACATGCGGGCCGACAAGGTCACCGATGCGGTAAAAACCGCTCAACAAACATAATATACGTATATAGACATACAAACTGTCACTGCCTATACACACAGGCATTCACAGACCTCTATACAGACACACAGAATCAAAGGAAGGGACAAGGCCCCGTTGTACCCTCGAATCAACAAATATACAAAAATAGTGAACATATGTATACCCTGAAGCAAAGGGAGTACTTTAGACAGCAAGTGGAAGATCCTACACTGGGGGGGTCGCTAACCTGTATGTCAGACCTGTGGGCATGAAACGCAGCCCCCAAAGCATAGGGGGTCAGTACAAAATACGTACCGAATATGTAAAGTAGAATATACAGAATGTAAACCTGAGTATTAATCGAAATAAAAGTATGGAACGCAAACACATAACCAAGCATATAAAAGTAAAATAAATATAATCAGTGTAACAACAGAAGCAAAATAATAGTAAATCGGTGCATATCCAAAACATCAAAATGCTTACTTTCCCAGACACCAGCTGCGTATTCCAAAATATCAAGATACTCACTTTCCAGCATGCATAGAGTATGGACTGTGGAATAACTGAACAAAAGTGCAAAAAAAAAAAGCAAGTGTATATCCAAAATTATCACATGCCTAATTTTAAGATTCAAGTCATACGTAACACCAGAAAGTTGCACATCTCCAAATTTCCATCACATGTCAAACATAGAATAAGTGAGCTAGGCGTTCCTATACTCACAAATCCTAATACAGAATTGACATGGTGCAAAGGTTGGACCGCTTGGTTTAACGAGTTGCGCCCACTAAGGATGTGACTTGGACCGCTCAGATTTAATAAGTCGCGCCCACCAAAGATATGATTTGGACCCGTCAGATTATGAGTTGCGCCCACCAAAGATATGATCTGGACCACTCGGATTACGAGTCGCACCCACCAAAGATATGATCTGGATTGCTCGGATTACGAGTCATGCCCACCGAAGATATGTCCTGGACCGCTCGGATTACGAGTCGCGCCCAGGCATAATGCCAATATCTGGAACCCAACTCTTTACAATACCAAACTAACCAGCTGATCCATGGGCACCCGGCCTACCATGTCCAGCTAACATCAAAACATATCATGAGGCATACAATCAGTATCTCATATCCAAATGATGAGTACAATAATCATATTCTGAATCAGAATACTCATTATTACAAATTCTTTCAAAGCTCTCAAGATTGCATAAAATGGCATTGATATTTCTAAAGTAATTAGGAAATAAGTTCTTATCAATTTTTTTTCATATACTAACAAGTTACAAACTTCAAAGACATGGGAGCCAAGAATATGATAAATTTTCATAGAAATACCAAAGAACGAATATAAGTCATACTCAAGCCCGAAAGATTAGTAACTTGAAACCAAAGAGAGCTGAAACTTTTTGTTGGGCATCTATAAGTCATACTCAAGCCCGAAAGATTAGTAACTTGAAACCAAAGAGTGCTGAAACTTTTTGTTGGGCATCACTTCATCCTATCAATACATCTGAGATAAATGTATCTGATAAAAATATTTTCTTACAAGCATTTATAAATGGACAATTCTCAAGATTATCTCTCTGAATAACAATTGACAAGAGTATGTGGTGGCAATACAATAGCTCCAGTCATTATAAATGGACAATTCTCAAGATTATCTCTCTGAATAACAATTGACAAGAGTATAAAAAGCTAGAATCAAGTAACTATCTTCTTATAGGGATCTTTCGAGACTCATATCATTGTCTACATTTATTTAAGTCATGCCAAAGAACGAAATGCTTTACATACCTCAGTCACTTGTCCAAACTAATCCAAATGCAAACCTAATCCAACTTATGCTCCTGGACGTCCAAAGTCTACAAACAAGTCACCATAATACCAAATGATTAACTAAAGGCTTTTTGGGCCTTAAATTTCAAATTTGCACCCAATTTTATAAATATTTCGGAAGCACTTCCCCTAAATCATAGGCTGCCTCAAGAATCAACTCGGCTCAAATTAATCAACAACACCAACAACAACAATAACAAGTCCAACAACATCAATAATCACTCCAAATACCAATATAACCACAATAAGACAATGAATCATCCTTTAATCATACTTACAAAAATAGGGCAGCCCACTCATATACACATTTAAATTATTTCCAATACTTTCGTTACTCTATCAAGATCATAATACACTAACTAAACACCAAACCAATATTCCAACAACAATACAACAACAATAGCTAGATTTATCACCACTTAAACCATTTTCAACATTCCGGTTAGCCTACTACATTCACATATGGATGATTCTCAATCATTCCTTCACACTAAATAGATCATAGTATACTACTTAAGCAATAATTCATAACTTCAATACACTACCACAACTGTTTGTGACCACACCCCCAACACATGGTCCAATAAGAAAGTAACACACTTAAGGTGGGGTACACTAAGTTTCTTGTAGACTCCAAGTTTTAAAAATTACACTTTGGTCACCAAATGTTTTCTAATTAAGCCAATTAAGGACATATGGAACACTTAAGGTGGGGTACACTAAGTTTCTTGTAGACTCCAAGTTTTAAAAATTACACTTTGGTCACCAAATATTTCCTAATTAAGCTAATTAAGGACATATGGATCCTAACACCTCAAGTTTTGAAAATTCTACTTGAGTTCCAAACTTCTCAATAATGTCACTTTAGTCACAAAACTTCTAATAATACCACTTTTGTCCCAAATTTCTGTAATGGTTCTAATCACTAAAAATACGGGTTCTAACATCCTCCCTCTTAAAACATTCCTCCTCGAATGTTAAAGTAGTCTTACGGGTTTTCGTAATCAACTTAGGGGGGTGCTTCCTCTTCATTTTCCTTCTAGCTTCCCAGGGGGTCACCCATCCTAATACTACTCTTGCCCAAGCACGCTTTACTTCGGAGTTCTGATGGAATCCGGTGCATTAGTGCTGGTATGATCACATCCAGGACTTTTCAAGTCATTCCTTCTCGGTCCTACCTTGCCACGATGCTTTAACAGAAACCTCGTTAGTCTAACAAGAAGCTACCCATAATTACATCGAATTCTATCATATCCAACTCTACCAAGTCAGCCATTGTGCAGTGGCCACAAACAAACTACCAAACAGTCTCAACTACCGCTGCAGATTTGCCTCTCTGAAACCAAAATAGTCTGTCAGGAAAGGGGTCATCCTAACAACACAGCTCTACCGCACGATCTAAGAATACTCATTATTACAAATTCTTTCAAAGCTCTCAAGATTGCATAAAATGGCATTGATATTTCTAAAGTAATTAGGAAATAAGTTCTTATCAATTTTTTTTCATATACTAACATAGATATGGTGCATGACACACCGATAAACAAGACTTTACTAGACATGGTTGTGGATACTCCGAGGACTAATTGCTCTGATACCACTTTTGTCACGACCCAACCCCCTAGGCCGTGACTAATGCCTAATTGGGCACCAAAACACAAACATAATATCAGATTATACTGAACGTCTTATTTACTTTTACAAAAATTTTGGCAAAGTTTCCTTTAGTTATATGTTAACCCAAACACCCTGCACACAGAAAAATCCAAATAGAGCATCATACCAACATATGCAGGCCGATAAGGTCACCACTGCAGTAAAAATCACTCAACAAATATAATATACGTATATAGACATACAAACCGTCACTGCCTATACACACAGGTATCCACAAACCTCTATACAGATACACAGAATCAAAGGATGGGATAGGGCCACGTCGTACCCTCGAATCAACATATATGCAACAATAGTGAACATTTATATACCCTGAAGCAAAGGGAGCACTTTAGACAGCAAGTGGAAAATCTTAAACTGGGGGTGTTGCTAACCGGTACGTCAGTACCTGCTGGCATTAAACGCAGCCCCGAAGCAAAGGGGTTCCGTATGAAATACATACCGAATATGTAAAGCAGAATATACAGAATGTAAACCTGAGTATTAATCAAAATAAAAGTGTGGAACACAAACACATAACCAAGTACATGAAAGTAAAATAAATATAATCAGTGTAACAACAGAAGCAAAATTATAGTAAACCAGTGCATATCCAAAACATCAAAATGCCCACTTTCCCAGACACCAGCTGCGTATTCCAAAATATCAAGATACTCACTTTCCAGCATGCATAGAGTAGGGACTGAGGAATAACTGAAACAAAAGTGAAAAAAGCAAGTGTATATCCAAAGGTAAGCTAGGCGTTCCTATACTCACAAATCCTAATACAGAAATGACATAGTGTAAAGGTTGGACTGCTAGGATTGAACGAGTTGCGCCCACTAAGGATATGACCTGGACCGCATGGATTTAATGAGTTGCGCCCACCAAAGATATGATCTGGACCGCTCGGATTACAAGTTGCGCCGACCAAAGATATGATCTTGACTGCTCGGATTACGAGTTATGCCTACCAAAGATATGATCTGGACCACTCGGATTATGAGTCGCACCGACCAAAGATATGTCCTGGATCGGTCGGATTACGAGTCGCGCCCAGGCATAATGCCAACATCTCTGGAACCCAACTCTTTACAATACCCAAATAACCAGCCGACCAATGGGTACTCGACCTACCGTGTCCAGCTAACATCAGAACATATCATGAGGCATACAATCAGTATCACAAATACAAATGATGAGTACAATAATCATATTCTAAATCAGAATACTCATTATTACAAATTCTTTCAAAGCTTTCAAAATTGCATAAAAGGGCATTTATATTTCTAAAGTTATTAGGAAATAAGTTCTTATCAATTTTTTTTCATATACTAACAAGTTACAAACTTCAAAGACATAGGAGCGAAGAATCTGACAAATTTTCATAGAAATACAAAAGAACGTATCTAAGTCATACTCAAGCCCGAAAGATTAGTAACTTGAAACCAAAGAGTGCTGAACCTTTCTGTTGGGCATCACATTATCCTATCACTATATCTGAGATAGATGTATCTAATAAAAACATTTTTTGACAAGCATTTATAAACAGACATTTCTCAAAATTATCTCTCTGAATAACAATTGACAAGAGTACAAAAAGCTAGAATCAAGTAACTATCTTTTTATAGGGATCTTTCGAGACTCATATTGTTGTCTACATATATTTAAGTCATGCCAAAGAATGGAATGCTTTATATACCTCAATCACTTGTCCAAACTAATCCAAATGCAAACCCAATCCAACTTATGCTCCTGGACGTCCAACGTCTACAAACAAGTCACAATAACGCCAAATGATTAACTAAAGGCTTTTTGGGCCTTAAATTCCAAATTTGCCCCTAATTTCATAAATATTTCGGCAGCACTTCCCCTAAAACATAGGCTACCCCGAGAATCAACTCGGCTAAAATTAACCAACAACAACAACAACAAGTCCAACAACATCAATAATCGCTCCAAATGCCAATATAACCACAATAACACAATGAATCATCCTTTAATCATATTTACAAAAATGGGGCAGCCCACTCATATACACATTTAAATTATTTTCAATACTTTCTTTACTCTATCATGATCATAATACACTAACTAAACATCAAACCAATATTCCAACAACAATACAACAACAATAGCTAGATTTATAACCACTTAAACCATTTTCAACATTCCGATTAGCCTACTACGTTAACATATATATGATTCTCAATCATTCCCTCACACTACATAGACCATAGTATACTACTTAAGCAATAATTCATAACTTCAATACACTACCACAACTCCTCCAACTACACATACACCACACGGCCAACATTCCATATACACACAATTTCATTTCTAACCTTCCATATTTCATAATTTTCCTTCATTTCAACATACTACAATATACATAGAACCTTTGTAACACATAAAATACAATTAAATCATACCCTTTTCTTCCATCTTCATACTTGGGTAGAATTGCCAAAGT
>DF359910.1:20921-33221 GCA_000787875.1 Solanum virginianum
AAACATGGTCCAATAAGAAAGTAACACACTTAAGGTGGGGTACACTAAGTTTCTTGTAGACTCCAAGTCTTAGAAATTACACTTTGGTCACCAAATGTTTTCTAATTAAGCCAATTAAGGACATATGGATCCTAACACCTCAAGTTTTGAAAATCTAGTTGAGTCCCAAACTTCTCAATAATGTTACTTTAGTTCCCAAACTTCTAATAATACCACTTTGGTCCCAAATTTTTGTAACAGTTCCAATCGCTCAAAATATGGGTTCTAACATCCTCCCCCCTTAAAACATTCGTCCTCGAATGTTAAACTAGCCTTATGGGTTTTCGTAATCAACTTAGGGGGTGTTTCCTCTCCATTTGCCTTTTAGCTTCCCAAGGGGTCACCCATCCTAATACTACTCTTGCCCAAACATGCTTAACTTTGGAGTTCTGATGGAATTCGATGCGTTAGTGCTGGTATGATCGCATCAAGGACTTCCCAAGTCATTCCTTCTCGGTCCAACCTTGCCATCGTACTTTAACAGAAACTCTTAGTCTAACAAGAAGCTAACCACTCCCTACCCATAATTACATCGAATTCTGTCATATCCAACTCTACCAAGTCCGCCATTATGCAGTGGCCACAAATAAACTACCAAACAGTCTCAATTACCGCTGCAGATTTGCCTCTCTAAAACCAAAACAGTCTGTCACAAAAGGGGTCATCCTAACAACACAGCTCTACCGCACGATCTAAGATCAGAAGGAAAAAATAACATCCTAAATATCCTGTAACCTCCTATTTATAAATGTGGTGAACGACACACAGATAAACAAGACTCCACGAGACACGGTCTGTGGACACTCCGAGGACTAACTGCTCTTATACCACTTCTGTCACAACCTAACCCCATGGGCCGTGACTAGTGCCTGATTGGGCACTTGAACACAAATATAATATCAAATTATACCGAACGTCTTATTTACTTTTACCAAAATTTTGGCAGAGTTTTCTTTAGTTATATACTAACCCAAACACCCTGCATGCAGAAAAATCCAAACAGAATATCATACCAACACATGCGAACCGACAAGGTCACCGCTGCAGTAAAAATCGCTCAACAAACATAACATACATATATAGACATACAAACTATCACTGCCATACACACAAGCATCTACGAACCTCTATACAGATACACAAAATCAAAGGATGGGATAGGGCCCCATTGTACCCTCGAATCAACATATATGCAAAAATAGTGAACAAGTGTATACCATGAAGCAAAGATAGCACTTTAGACAGCAGGTGAAAGATCCTAAACTGGGGGCGTCGCTAACCTGTACATCAGTACCTGCGGGCATGAAACGCAGCCCCCGAAGCAAAGGGGGTCAGTACGAAATACATACCGAATATGTAAAGTAGAATGTAAATCATAGTATTAATCGAAATAAAAATGTGAAACGCAAACACATAACCAAGCATATGAAAGTAAACAAAATATAATCAGTGTAACAATAGAAGCAAAATTATAGTAAACGGTGCATATCCAAAATATCAAAATGCTCACTTTCCAAGACACCAGCTGCGTATTCCAAAATATCAAGATACTCACTTTCCAGCATGCACAGAGTAGGGACTGAGGAATAACTGAAACAAAAGTGCAAAAAAAAAAAAGCAAGTGTATATCCAAAAATATCAAATGTCCACTTTCAAGATTCAAGTCATACATAATACCAGAAAGTTGCACATCTCCAAATTCCCATCACATGTCAAACATAGAATAAGTGAGCTAGGTGTTCCTATACTCACAAATCCTAATACAGAAATGACATAGTACAAAGGTTGGACCGTTCGAGTTTAACGAGTCGCGCCCACTAAGGATATGACCTGGACCGCTTGGATTTAATGAGTCGCACCCACCAAAGATATGATCTGGACCGCTCAGATTACGAGTTGTTCCCACCAAAGATATGATCTGGTCTGCTAGGATTAAGAGTCACGCCTACCAAAGATATGATCTGCACCACTCGGATTACGAGTTGCATCTACCAAAGATATGTCCTGGACCGCATGGATTATGAGTTGCACCCAGGCATAATGCCAACATCTCTAGAACCCAACTCTTTACAATACCAACCTAACCAGCCGACCCATGGGCACCTAACCTACCGTGTCCAGCTAACATCGGAACATATCATGAGGCATACAATTAGTATCACAAATCCAAATGATGAGTACAATAATCATAATCTGAATCAGAATACTTATTATTACAAATTCTTTCAAAGCTTTCAAAATTGCATAAAAGGGCATTTATATTTCTAAAGTTATTAGACAATAAGTTCTTATCAATTTTTTTTTTCATATACAAACAAGTTACAAACTTCAAAGACATAGGAGCCAAGAATATGATAAATTTTTGTAGAAATACCAAAGAACGAATATAAGTCATACTCAAGCCCGAAAGATTATTAACTTGAAACCAAAGAGTGTTGAAACTTTCTATTGGGCATCACTTCATCCTATCACTATATCTGAGATAAATGTAGTTGATAAAAATATTTTCTGACAAGCATTTATAAACGGACAATTCTCAAGATTATCTCTCTGAATAACAATTGACAAGAGTACAAAAGAGAATCAAGTAACTATCTTTTTATAGGGATCTTTCGAGACTCATATCATTGTTTACATTTATTTAAGTCATGCCAAAGAATGGAATGTTTTACATTCCTCAATCACTTGTCCAAACTAATCCAAATGCAAACCCAATCAAACTTATGCTCCTGGACGTCCAACGTCTACAAACAAGTCATAATAATGCTAAATGATTAACTAAAGGCTTTTTAGGCCTTAAATTCCAAATTTGCCCCTAATTTTATAAAAATTTCGACAGCACTTCCCCTAAAACATAGGCTGCCTCGAGAATCAACTCAGCTCAAATTAATCAACAATAATAACAAGTCCAACAACATCAATAATCGCTTCAAATGCTAATATAACCACAATAACACAATGAATCATCCTTTAATCATATTTACAAAAACGGGGCAGCCCACTCATATACACATTTAAATTATTTTCGATACTTTCTTTACTCTATCATGATCATAATACACTAACTAAACATCAAACCAATATTCCAACAACGATACGACAACAATAGCTAGATTTATCACCACTTGAACCATTTTCAACATTCCAGTTGGCCTACTACATTAACATATGGATGATTCTCAATCATTCCTTCACACTACATAGATCATAGTATACTACTTAAGCAATAATTCATAATTTCAATACACTACCACAACTCCTCCTATTCCATATACACCACACGGCCAACCTTCCATATACACACAATTCACTTCTAAACTTCCATATTTCATAATTTTCCTTCATTTGAATATACTACAACATATATAGAACCTTCATATCACATAAAATATAATTAAATCATACCTTTTCCTTCCAACTTCATACTTTGGTTAGAATTACCAAAGTTGAAGAAAGTAGTGTCTTCTTGGCGAAATAACACTTCCGCGCTACTTTAGGGACCCAATATAATGGATTAATACCAACAATTAATTTGTAAAATGAAAGAATGGAAATTTCAATTTTCCATGGACAAACCCGAGAGCTCCTAGGAGAGTTCTTGTTCTTGGTTTTGTTCAACCTTTTATTTTTCTAAGTGGAAAAATGGTTGAAAGAATGTAGAGAAAATCATGTATATATCCACACAATTTGTGACCCCACCCCCCACCCATGGTCCAACAAGAAAGTAACACACTTAAGGTGGGGTACACTAAGTTTCTTGTAGACTCTAAGTCTTAGAAATTACACTTTGGTCCCCAAATATTTTCTAATTAAGCCAATTACGGACATACGGATCCTAACACCCCAAGTTTTGAAAATTCTACTTGAGTTCCAAACTTCTCAATAATGTCACTTTAGTCCTCAAACTTGTAATAATAAGACTTTGGTCCTAAATTTCTATAACGGTTCCAGTCGTTCAAAATACGGGTTCTAACACCTTGAGTCCATGTGTTGGGCATACATTACTCGTATACCCTGCAAAGAAAAAATAACAACAAATAAAAGTAAAATAAAGGGAACTAAGAATTAATACTGGAATCACTAACGAATTTACTAAGTCTAGCCATATTCCTCAGTAACGGCGCCAAAATCTTAATGTCATCCAACTTACACCTCCTTTTTAGAGGATAAAGTGATCGATGGCAAGATATAGAAACTAACCAATGTTAGGGTCGATCCCACAGGGAATATGTAGACTCATGAGAATTCACCAATTTTGAGACCGAGTAATTAACCAACTAAATTCCCCAAAAGAGGGGTTGCAACGATTAGTGAGAAAATAAACTTACACTATCACGATAGAAAAATCAATAATAGAGAGCAACTAGGGTATTGTGTTCCCCATCTTTTCCCAACTCAGTATCACCGAATAACCTAATTTCTTTCTTGTATATAACATTTAGGATGGTAATTTAAGTTCACCAAGACCTTTGGACAAAGGTGAGAGGCAAATGTCACTATTCGAGTTGGTCCATCTCCATGGTGTGCATTACTAACCATTACCTATTAGTCCCATTACAACCTCCCCTTGCCACAATTTGGTTGATTAGACCAGAACATATCAATTGAATCTTGTTAATTAATATTATCTCCTATTCATTACTACCTTAGTACAATCAGTAACACTAGGCGAGTTCTAATGTTGTTCACCACTTGAAAATATGTAAAACAAAGACAGCTAATTAGTACATGCATATATACCTTCGAAGAATTTTGAATTATTTGGTTTAACTTTGTTAGTTCTTCATGGTTCCCACAACCCTAGTTGTGGATTTAGCTACTTATGCTATGTGTAGATGAAGAGATTATGAATTGAGAAGACATAATTATATACTTACACAATAGATTTAAGAACAAGCAATCCAATAGAACTTAAACTACCTATGAATCCAGAAACTTAAAATAAAATACACAATTGAATTAAGAACAAGCAAATCCAAAGTCAATGAAAGTCATAAGCTTGAATATAAAATTACACCAAAGTGTTCTCAAAGACTCTCTCACAATTTTTTCTTTCCAAATATTGAGGTCTCTGAGTACTAGACCTAAAACTAATGAAAACTGATGTGAACTGATGAGAACTTGAGAAAAATAACCAAAAACCCTATTTAAATAATTAAAAACATGTCCTAAACAAATTCAAAAAACTGGTTGACAAACTCCATAAAAGCATTTTATGACCTATATTGTCTTCTATGGCTCGTAGTCGAGGTCTCGTAATCAGCTATTTGAATTTTTGACTTCACTTCTGTCATGACCCAACCTATGGGCCATGACTAGTGCCTGATTGGGACGCCCAGACATAAACACTAAACTAGATTCCAGTTATGATAGCTAACTTATTTACAGAAATTTCAGCAGAGTTTCCTTTGTTTTATTGACTATCCAAATCCTGCATACAGAAGGATCCCAACATACAACTAACATATATATATATATATATATGTGGGCAAACAAGGTCATCGCTATGGTTAAACCGCCCAACAAACATAACATACACACATAGTCATATACTTCAAAGCAAAGAGGCTCAGTACGAAATACGTATCGAATATGTAAAGTGGAAAGTACAAAATATGAATAAGAGTAATAAACCAAACAGAGGTAAAAAAAAGTCAAACTCATATGCAAATATCAAAGGAACATTTCTTTTGTCTTTTCAAAATATCTAACTGATGCCTAACGAACAGGAATAATGGTAACCTCTAAACTCGCGCCATACCACAACATCACACTAGAAGTTCAAATCTTTGAAATCTCTGACACAAGTCACAAATGTAGGATAAGTGAGCCAGGCGTCCCTAAACCCACAAATCATATAGTAAATGTAGCATGATGCCACCAAACCAAAGGCCCAATCTCACTATATCACTAATCTAAGCGGAGCCGACCCTTGGGCCTAGCCGACCCAATCGTACCAGTCAACTTCGGAATATATAGATATATAGTATATTATGCACGACAACAACTAGCCCGGGAACCAGTGAACGATGTCATAGTAAGGACGAAAAGAGTCGTGAGAGTCATATGGACAAAAACCATTATTATAAATCCAAATATCAAAAAAATATTTATGATCGAAAATGAAATATTACTTGTTCCAAATTATGTTAGAAATATCAAGATTTTAGAAAAGAGGCGTCGCACGTCCCACAGCAGATGGAAACCCGAACTAGCCTAACATAGGAGGGACTTACTTGGTCTAGATCATACAAACTACTATGAAACATTTCAGAATAGTTTTCAAGGCAATTCAAGCACTTTGGTTAAATTTACAGTTGTTGACGCTTGTCAAAGTATTAGAAAAATATATTCCTGCAAACATGTCAAACTTTCTATACTTTTACAACTTTCGGACTTTGATTGTACAAGAGTTAAAATATGATTAATTTCTGTAAGAATACCAAGCAACAAACATAGGACATGATTTAGTTGAATTGCAAAGTAAAAAGGGTTTTTTTTTTTGAAAACTTATAACATTAGCGAGGTTTAACGAAGTCATGCCATAGACCACAATGCTTTACATAACTCAATTCCTTCGCCAAACTAATCCCAATGCCAAGCCAATCCAACTTATACTTCTAGACGTCCAATGTCTACAATAAATCACAATAACGACGACAATTAGCTAAAGGTCCCTTTTTGAGCTTTAAATTCCAAATTTGCTCCTAATTTTTATAAAAATTTCAACAGCACTTCCCCTTAAAAATAAAACACCCCGAGAATCCATCATTAATCAACACAACCACAACAACATCAACAAATACTTTCAAAACCAATTTTACAATAAATTCACTAAAGAACCTCATCTCGTCACAACTACAAAATAGGGCAGCCTACTTTACATACATGTATATCATATTTAAATACTCCTCTATGTTCCAAGAACCATATTATATCAACTAAACGTCAAACGTATAATTCCAACGCTACACATTGCACTTAAATACTCCTCTATGCTCCAAGAACAATATTACATCAACTAAACATCAAATGTATAATTCCAACGCTACACGTAGCACTTAACTACATGCATAGACTCCAATTCGGCCAATCTTTCTACTATACACATAAATAATTTCCAACACTTCTTTCACCCCACAAAGACCATTTTTATGCTATTTAAACACAAGTTCATGATTTTAAAAATAATACAATACTATATACATGTAAACCCCAATTTCGACCTTAACCTCCTTAACCACAATTCACTTTATCATGCTACCATTTCAAGATTTTCTTTCAATTTAACATTCACCAACATGCATACACTTTTTAATTTACATAAAACAAGGCTAATAATCAACATACATTTTCAAGCCCTACAATGGATCCAAATCACCAAAGTCGTAGAACAAGGCATTTTCTTGGCCAACCAACACCTCCAGGCTACTTAGGGGACTCAATATACCAAGCTTGTAGCATCAAAATAATTGTAAAACCAAAAAACATAAATTTTTTTTTGTTTTTACTGTAGCAACCCAAGAGGTTACTTCAGCTGGGAATGTTTTTATGAGCTTGAATTTTGGCTAAGTGTGGGAAAGTATGGAAGTAATCTTGTACATATGGCATACATATATAGATAAAGCCAAAAAAAATCTTGGTCACACCCAACACTTGTGCGAATGGGAAATTTACACAATTTGGGGTGGGACACTCTTGTACTTTCTTTAAGACTCCAATTCTTGAAAGAAAATGTACTTTGGTCCCCAAACTTTTCCCACGTGAACCAATTAAGGACATACAAAGATACAGTTAAAAACATACGAACTCTATCAACCCAAGTTGTAAAAATTCTACTTCAGTCCCCAAGCTTTCCAAAAAAAATATCACTTTAGTCTGAAATCTTCCAAGAACACCACATTGGTCCCATGTTTCGTAATGGTTTCAAGACCCCATAATACGGGTTCTAACATCCTCTCCCCTTAAGAACATTCATCCTCGAATGTCACATCTACCTTATGAGTTTCAACTTTCATAATACCCCTCTTTAATAATTAACAACTTAGTTATCATACATCAACTTAGTTAACGTACATCACAATTAAACAAAAAAACTGAGTTACCTGTAGGCACGGGAAATAAGTAAGGGTATTTCTCTTTCATTCGCTCTTTCACTTCCCAAGTCATCTCTTCTCTATTATTATTTCGCCACAGTACCTTAACCGAGGCCACATCTTTGTTTCATAATTTCCTGACTTGATGGTCCAATATAGCTACGGATTGTTCTTCATAAGTCAGCCCCTCAGTAACCTGAATATCATCTACTAGAAAAATTCTGGAAGGATAACAAATGCATTTACGAAGCATAGAAACATGAAATACCGGGTGTACTCCTCCCAAATTAGCTAGCAGCTCTAATTCATAGGCAACCTTGCCTATTCTGCGGATGATCTGATATGGGCCAATGTACCTTAGACTGAGTTTCCCTTTCTTACCGAATCACGTAACGCCTTTCATGGGTTATACTTTCATGAAAACCCAGTCTTCAACCTGAAACTCTAACTATCGACGTCGGTTATCTGCATAAGATTTTTGTTGACTCTGGGCTACTAATAACCACTCCAAAATGAGTTTCACTTTATCAACCGCCTGCTGGATCACGTCTAGTCCAATCAATTATCTTTCCCATTCAACAATAACCCAAATAGAGTTATACCTTCATGGAGTACGAGGCAGGCCTGTAATAAAGTCCATATTGATAATATCCCACTTCCATGCTGGTATCTCCATTTCCTACAATAACTCGGTAGGCTTTTGATGTTCTACCTTCACCTGCTGACAGTTCGGGCATTAGCAACAAACTCTGCTATATCTCGCTTCATAACGTCCCACAAATATAAGCATCTGAGGTTATGGTACATTTTTGTCGACCTAGGGTGAATAGAATAATGAGCATGTATGCTTCACCCATAACCTATCGCCGTAACCCTGCAATATCAGGTACACACAACCTCCTCTGAAAAGCAAAGTCCCTTCGGGCTTCGAGAGAGATCTCAAATAGGGTATGTCCCTTTTCTAGGGCTATGCCTCGGTATCGAACTAAGACAGGATCTTTGTATTGACACTGCTTAATCTCTGCTACATTAGAAGATTGAGCCGTACCTCGAACAGAAACCCTTATATCTCCAGAATTCGCCAGACGAACTCCCAGACTAGCTAACTGATGAATATCACGAACTATCCCCTTCTTATCTGGAGGCGTGTCAGCCTAACTACCCATAACTTGTGACTGAGTGCATCTGCTACAACATTGGCTTTCCACGAATGATAGAGAATATCAATGTCATAGTCTTTTAGTAATTCCAACCACCGCTGCTGCCGCAAATTTAGTTCCTTGTGCTTAAATATGTACTGGAGACTTTTATGGTCAGTATAAATATCGACATGAACGCCATATAAGTAATGTCTCCATAGTTTTAAGGCATGGATCACCGCAGCTAACTCTAGATCATGGGTAGGATAATTCTGCTCGTGCTTCTTAAGCTGCTAGGAAGCATAGGATATCACTTTGTGTGCTGCATTAGTACACACCCCAAACTAACATGGGAGGCATCACAATAAACCACGTACCCATTTGGACCTTCAGGAAGAGTCAAAACTAGAGCTGAAGTCAGTTTCCCCTTCAATAACTGGAAACTACGCTCACAGGCATCGAACAACTAGAACTTCACCTCTTTCTGCGTTAGCCTTGTCAAAGGCGCTGCAATAGAAGCAAATTTCTCTACAAATCTCCTGTAATAACTAGCTAACCCCAAAAAGCTACGTATCTCAGTCAACGTCGTAGGCTTAGGCTAATTTTTTATGGCCTCAATCTTTTGAGAGTCTATCCGGACGCCGTCAGCTCCTATAACATGACTCAAGAATGCCACCGAAAATAGCGAAAACTCACATTTAGAGAATTTAGCATATAACTTTTGGTGATGAAGAGTGCCAAGGACTATTCTTAGATGATTTGCATGGTCCTTCTCTGACCAAGAATAAACTAGAATATCATCGATAAACACAATCACGAATACATCTAGGAACAGTTTGAACACTAGATTCATAAGGTGCATGAACACCACTGGGGCATTTGTCAGCCCGAAAGACATAACTCTAAATTCATAATGCTGGTACCACATTCTGAACACTGTCTTGGGGATATCTTCCTCCCGTACCCGCACCTGATGATAACCCGATCGCAGGTCTACTTTCGAGAAACATCTAGCTCCTTGCAACTGGTAAAACAAATCATCAATCCTGGGGAGGGGGTATTTACTCTTTATAGTTACCTTATTCAGCTGCCGGTAGTCAATACACATCCGCAACGACCCGTCCTTCTTCCTCATGAATAATACTAGAGCTCACCAGGGTGAGGTACTAGGCCGAATATCTCTAATAGATTCCTCAACTACTCCTTCAATTCCTTTAATTTAGCTGGAGCTATTCTGTATGGGGAAATCAAAATAGGCTGAGTGTCTGGCAATAAGTCTATAGCAAACTCCACTTCCCGCTCGGGAGGAAGACCAGGAAGTTCATCCGAAAATACATCTGGGAACTCATTAACTACTGGAATGGACTAGAAAGTCAATGGTTCAGTATTTAAGGCATGCACCCAAACCAGGTGATAAAGATACCCTTTCCTGATCATCCTTCGGGCCTTAAGGTATGAAATAAACTTACAACTCGGCATTGCCATATTACCCAACAATTCAAGAGCTGGTTCTCCTGGGAACTAGAATTGGACTAACTTCTTTTGGTAGTCAACCTTAGCATAACAAGAAGCTAGCCAATCCATGCCCATAATTACATCAAAATCCATCATGTCTAGCTCTATCAAGTCAGCATGAGTACAGCGGTCACAAACAGATATCAGACAATTTCTATAAACTCTACTAACAATAATGGATTCTCCTATCGGTGTTGGAACCTCACAAAGCTCTATCGATTCAGATTCTATTTCAATTGTGCAAGCAACCAATGGACAAATACACGACAAAGTGGAACCAAGATCAATCAAAGAATACATAGCTCGAGAATAAACTAATAATGTACCTGTAATTACATTAGGTGACGCTTCCTGGTCTTATCAGCTAGCCAGAGCATAGATGTGATTCGAAGAATCGCTAGAACCTGGATCTCTACTATAAACTCTACCATGACCCACTGCTACTGGAGTACCTCGCCCCATAGGGCGTATAGCTACCGAAGCAGAAGAAGAAGCTCTGACTGCGTCAGAAGTCTGGGTTGACCCCTCTGCACTGACTTTTTTAGGACAATCCCGCATCTGGTGGCCCCGATGACCACATGTAAAATAGGCTCCCGTAGCACAGAAACACTCTCCTGGGTGTCGCTTCTCGCAATGCAGACATAGGGGTCTAAAAAATCTTGACTCGCTACTGGGACCTAGGCCTGCCCTTGACTGGATATACCGCTAGGCCTCCTACTAGGGATCTGTGAAGGAGTGCTCCATACTGGTCGAGGAGGATGCCCAATCTGCTGCTGCAGGGGCTGTCTACCTTGAAAATCTCCTGCTGATCCGGATGACCTAGCCCTCTTGGATGGACCTCTATCATCTTCCCTCTAGGAAGCATAGGATATCACTTTGTGTGCTGCATTAGTACACACCCCAAACTAACATGGGAGGCATCACAATAAACCACGTACCCATTTGGACCTTCAGGAAGAGTCAAAACTAGAGCTGAAGTCAGTTTCCCCTTCAATAACTGGAAACTACGGTAACCATCACCAAACAACTATCAACATAGAATGAGTCCAGCCCTATTATATATCCATATATGTGGTCTGTCATACTGGCAACATGTGCGGCTAAGTATCGGGACAACGAATCAAATTCTAGGCTATACTCTCGAACAAACCTACCAGCACCTCAGCATCAAAAATCTATCCTCCTGGCACGTGTGACCTCTGGGGGAAAAGGTGAGCCAAGAATGCCCTGGTGAATTCATCCCAAACAGCTGGCGGTGCACTCTCACCTCTGGATAATAGCCATGACTCATACCAATTTGCCGCTATATCATGCAACTGGTAGGATGCCAACTCTACAGATTCAGTTTTGGATGCACTAATCAGCCATAGAGTCCGCTGCATCTGGCGCACGAACTCATAAGGGTCCTCTGAAGGTTTGGACCCAGAAAACTTTGAAGGCCCGCATGCTAAGAAATCATGAGCCCATGAACTCTCGTGGTGAACTTGCATGGTCCTTCTCTGACCAAGAAT
>DF359910.1:33227-50243 GCA_000787875.1 Solanum virginianum
CACAGAAAACTTTGAAGGCCCGCATGCTAAGAAATCATGAGCCCATGAACTATCGCGGTGAACTGCCTGACTGCTGCCTGCCCCCTGCCTGTGGGACCGGCCTACCACAAGCTGAGTTAGTAACTGCACCGCCTCCCGAAACTCTCCAATCTCCATACCCTGCTGAGGGGCTGGAGATGCTGTCACTAGAACCTCAGGAGTTGATAGAGTGACTGAACCGGTTATCGAAGGTGTAATATCCAGCCCGCGCTAAGCACAAGCCCTGGTACTTCCTCAGCCCTGATGGGTCTCACCGACTGCTGCAGGCCTGCCCCTCTGGGCAGCTGCTATCTTTTGCGGAGGCATATCTGAAACCAAAATAATTTTTATCAGAAGGGAAATCATCCTACAAGCACCGCTTTAACGCACGATCTACTAGACATGGTCTATCGATACTTCGAGGACTAACCGCTCTGATACCACTTCTGTCACGACCCAACCCACGGGTCGTAACTAGTGCTCGATCGAGACACCCATACATAAATACTAAACCAAATTCCAATTATGATAGCTAACTTATTTACAAAAATTTCGGTAGAGTTTTCTTTGTTTTAGTGACTACCCAAACCCTGCATACAGAAGAATCCCAGCATACAACAAACATGTATATATATACATACGGGCCGACAAGGTCACCGCTGCGGTTAAACAGTCCAACAAATATAACATACGTACATAGTTATATACACTGCCATAACCCATACACACAGGAGTCCACAGACCTCTGTACAAACAGACTGGATCATACCCCCGAATATGCATAAGTACAATACCTCACTGGACATCCTCACGAAATCTATTCCCACAAATTATATAGTAAATGTGGCATGATGCCACCAAACCGAAGGCCCAATCTCACCACATCACCAATCTAAGCGGAGCCGACCCTTGGGCTGAGCCGACCCCGCCATATCCAGCCAACTTCGGCATGATGCCACCAAACCGAAGGCCCAATCTCACCACATCACTAATTTAAGCGGAACCGACCCTTGGGCCGAGCGACCTCATCGTATCCATCCAACTTCGGAATATATAGATATATAGTATAATACGCACGATAATAACTGATTTAGGAACTGGTGAACGATGTCATAGTAAGCACGAATAGAGTCGTGAGAGTCATATGCACAGAAACTATTATTATAAATCCAAATATCAGAAAAATATTTATGATCAAAAATGAAATATTACTTTTTTCAAATTCTTTTAGAAATATCAATATTTTAGAAAAGAGGTATCGTGAGTCCCACGGCCGATAGAAACCCGAACTAGCCTAACATAAGAGGGACTTACTCAGTCTAGATCATACAAACTACTATGAAATATTTCAGAATAGTTTTCAAGGCAATTCAAGCTCTTTGGTCAAATTTACAGTTGATGATGCTTTTCAAAGTATTAGAAAAATATATTCCTTCAAACATGTCAAACTTTCTATACTTTTACAACATTTAGAAATTGATTGTACAAGAGTTAAAATATGACTAATTTCTATAAGAATACCATGCAATGAACATAGGACATGTTTTAGTCGAATTGCAAAGTAAGAAGGGTTTTTTTTCGAAAACTTATAACATTAGCGAGGTTTAACGAAGTCATGCCATAGACCATAATGCTTTACATACCTCAATTCCTTTGCCAAAATAATCCCAATGCCAAGGCAATCCAACTTATACTTCCGGACATCCAATGTCTACAATAAATCACAATAACACCAACAATTTGCTAAAGGTCCCTTTTTGAGCTTTAAATTCCAAATTTGCTCCTAAATTTTATAAAAATTTTGACAGCACTTCCCCTTAAAAAATAAATCACCCTGAGAATCCATCTTGGCTCCAATTAATCAACACAACCACAACAACATCAGCAACAACATCAACAAATACTTTCAAAACCAATTCTACAATAAATTCACTAAAGAACCTCATCTCGTCACAACTACAAAATAGGGCAGCCTACTTTACATACATGTATATCATATTTAAATACTCCTCTATGTTCCAAGAACCATATTATATCAACTAAACGTCAAACGTATAATTCCAACGCTACACATTGCACTTAACTACATGCATAGACTCCAATTCGGCCAATCTTTCAACTATACAAATAAACAATTTCCAACATTTCTTTCACCCCACAAGGGCCATTTTCATGCTATTTAAACACAAGTTCATGATTTTAAAAATAATACAACACTATATACATGTAAACCCCAATTTCGACCTACAATTCACTTTGTCGTGCTACCCTTTCAAGATTTTCTTTCAATTTAACATTCACCAACATGCATACACTCTTTAATGTACATCAAACAAGGCTAATAATCAAGATACATTTTCAAGCCCTTCAATGGATCTAAATCGCCAAAGTCATCAAACAAGGCATTTTCTTGGCCAACCAACACCTCCATGCTACTTAAGGGACTCAATATAACAAGCTTGTAGCATCAACATAATTATAGAACCGAAAAATGCAATTTTTTTGTTTTTACTGCAGCAACCCAAGAGGTTGCTTCAGTTGGGAATGTTTTTGTGAGCTTGAATTATGGCTAAGTGTGGGAAAGTATGGAAGTAATCTTGTACATATGGCATACATAATAGATAAAGCCGAAAGAAAAATCTTGGTCCCACCCAACACTTGTACCAATGGGAAATTTACACAATTTTGGGTGGGACACTCTTGTACTTTCTTTAAGACTCCAAATCTTAAAAGAAAATACACTTTGGTCCCTAAACTTTTTTCACATGAACCAATTAAGGACATACAAAGATACAGTTAAAAACATACGAACTCTATCAACCCAAGTTGTAAAAGTTCTACTTGAGTCCCAAGTTTCCCAAAAAAATATCACTTTAGTCCCGAATCTTCCAAGAATGCCACATTGGTCCTAAGTTTCGTAATGGTTCCAAGACCCCACAATACAGGTTCTAACAACTTCTGCGACACCCCTTTATGACTCATAAATTGGTTTACAACTCCTAAAGGGGGTTTTGTCTAATAACTTTCCCGCAAGTCCACTTCTCTGATCCTCAAGGCACGAAAGGTGTTCTATGACTCATAAACTTCTTCACAACTCATCTGCATGTTTGTTGACTTCAACCTCAGTAAATATCCCCTCACTGGACATCCTCACGAAATCTATCTATGACTCGTAGAATGCTCTACAACCCATAGACTATCTCGTATAATAGCAAAAACTAACAATTTCTATAGTTAATCCTCAAATCATGGCCAACTTATAATCCTGCAAATCTAAACACAAAAACACATAAAACCCATAATTTTTGAATTAAGAACACATAAAATCCTTAGTATTAAGTATCAAAAGTGTTGTAGTTTGGCAGCACATCACATAGTAGTTTCCTCAATTGTTGTCTTTAAAGGCTCCATCCTTGTTAATGTTCTGACCTTGGTTTCCTTAACCTTGACACTAATAGTCCTAATTAAACCCTTGGGCATTGATCCAGAAACCCACCATCTGATCATTGACAAAGTAAGTGTTCTCCTCATAGTAAGGCTTCTCATATATGGGCATTCGTGGAGACTGTTGAGCTACTGCATTCACACACTCCTAGCTCTACTTCATCAACAACTCCACATTGGTACTAATTTTAGCAAGCTCTTGCACTATCTCTTTAGTTATCATCGCCTACGCTAAATTAGTTCTAACTAAGAATGAGCTTTTGGCTGTTGACTTCTCTCTCATCCCCCATACACAATTCGGCTTTACCACTCTCTTGTACCTTTCAACTATCACCAGAAATGGATAATCGAAAAATAAGCCTCCCATAATATGTTAGCAACAAATTTGCTATTTTAATCCAAGGCTCAATAGAATATTTCCACTAAAGCATCATGAATGATCTTGTGCTCATGGAAACTCCTCATAAACTTTATGAACATCTCCCATGTAGTGCTAATTGAATCACCATGCAATTGCTCGAAGTTGTTGATTTGATCCTTCAACTTTATTATCTTTGACCTAAGAAAGAATCTCTATAAAAAGGCCTTCTGCATTTTCACCCAACTTGTGATTGAACTCTGTGAGAGCTCGGATAACAATAGTGTTCTTTAGCCTATTAGAGTTAATAGAAAGATACGGAGTCCAACGACATCTATGGAAATATTTTGACTCCTCATCATACTCTTGAAGATGAAGGCAATGTTGTGTAGATGGTTATGTGGATCCTCTTATGGTAAGCCCGCAAACAACTCTATATTTTATAGTATTTGAAGTAACCCACTTGAAATGATAAATTTTGTATCATGCAATAATGGAGGTAACATAATAGCTTCGGTGACATCCTTCATCATAGGATCAAGCTTCTACTGATTCCATGTGTTAGCCCCAGCTTGAAGATCCTGTGGTAGTGGATTAGCATCCTCATGTAGTGGTGGGTTATTATTATTATTATCCTGATACAATGTTGTATTCACAACATCATTTGCAACATTGTTTGCATTGTTTAGTCCATTCTTCTCAGTATTTTCTGGATCTCAGAGTCAAACAGAGTCAAGGGTTTACCTCAACTATGAGTTTTGTGCATACACTACACTTGTACGCTGAAATAAAATAGAAACAACAAAAAAATATAAAATGAGAGAAATAAGTATTAATTACCAAATTACTCAAATTAAACTAGTCTAAAAGCTGCATTCCACAGCATCGACACCAATATTTTGATGTCGCCCAAACTACACCTCTTTTTTGTAGGTATATGTGGTCATTGTCAAAATATATAACCTAATCAAGGTTAGAGTCAAACCCACCGAGCATATGGTCTATACTTGGAGTAATTATGAGCAAGTCAAATGAATTAAACTACTTATCTCACGAAAGAGGGGTGTTTGTAATTGCAAAACAAAAACCTAAACTAGAAGCAAAATTCCCCATAAATTCCTAACTTAGTATCACTAGATAATTATAGTTGTTTCTCATGTCTAGCATATAGAATGGTAAGTTATGTTTACCAAACCCTTAAATCAAGGGGAGAGGAAAATTTCACTATGTGATTCGATCCATCCTCATAGTGTGACATTACTAACCCTTACTTTTTGTTCTAGTACAACCTCCCTTTGATCTAGTTCGGTTGACTAGACAAGAGGGCTCACATTGAGTCATATTAATTAGTCTCTTTTTTCTATTCATTACTACCTTAACACAGTGAGTAAGAATTAGGCAAGTTCTAACGTTGGCTACCTTTAAAAATTTTTCATAATAAAAGAGAATTAATTAATGTATGCATGCACACTTTCTAAGAATTATAGATTATCTTGTTTTACCTTTCTAGTTCTTCATGGTTCCCACAACCCTAATTGTGGATTTAGCTATGCATAATTAATGTGCTGTCAAAATAAAACACTTTTAGGCAAAGTGTTGTAGATGCTAAGTTTTTGAAAAATTATGAAGCACTCTATGGACCTTGGATATTTCAATGATTTGTAGAGGGGCTTTGTTATTATGATCTAGTAAAGGGCCTATTTTTTGAAGTTGCATCCACAAACTGTTAGATGAGTCATGGATTAGTTTTGTGCCTTGATAATCAGATTTTGCCAAGTTTCTGGAAAGCTGCCAGATGAAATCCTATATAGGCCATAAGGTTGAATATGGTCCATAGAAAGGTCTCGTAGAAGTGACATCATTTTTTAAGATGGAAGAGTATGAAGTCCAGGTACGGGCTGTGGAACTTTATATGACCAGTAACCCAGATCATAAAGCCTTGCGAATCCAATTTTTTTGACTTATATTTGACTTATTGTAAATATGTTTTTTAGGTCTTTTTGACAGAGAGACACATAAGAGAACTGGGAATCAACTTTCTGACTCCATACTTTGTGATGTTTACATCAAAAACATTACTTTGTGATTTCTAGTGAACAATTTAGGGATTTCTTGTTCTTAACTTTATCATTCTAAGTGCTTAATTATGTTATTCTATATCATGTTTCTTTCATCTACAATGATTATTCATAGCTAAATCCATAACTAGGGTTGTGGGAATCATGAAGAACTAACAAGGTAAAATCAGATAGTCCGTAATTCTTGGAAAGTGTGCATGCATGTAGTAATTAAATCTCTTTATTTTGATTGGTTTTTCAGGATGGTCAACATTAGAACCCACCTAATTATTATTGACTAGATCAAGATAGTTATGAATTGGAAAAAAGATTAATTAATCGCATACAATATGATCCCTCTCGTCTAATCAACCAAACTAGATCAAGGGGAGGTTGTGCTAGAAAAATAGGTAAGGTTTAGTAATGCCACACTATGTGGATGGATCAAATTACATAATGACATTTACCTCTCGCCTAGAACAAAGGGTTTAGTAAAGTTAACGTATTGTTTTGCATGCTACGTACTAGAAAAGATTATGATTATTTGGTAATACCATGTAGGGAATTCATGGGAAAGACAATACCTTAGTTACATCTTTCACTGGTTTCATAACACTTGTTCTAGGTTAGGTTTACTTTCATACAATTACAAACCCTTCCCTTTCGAGAGATAAGTAGGTTAATTGACTCGAATTGCTTACAATTACTTCGAGTCTGACCATATTCCCTATGGGTTCGACCCTAACCTTGGTTAGGTTATATATCTTGACAATGTCTGCTTAAACCTTCAAAAAAGAGGTGTCACTTGTGCGATATTAAGATTTTGGTGCTATTGCCAGGGAAAATGACTTAGACTGGTTTAATTTAAATAACTCGGGAATTAATCCTTATTTCTTTTATTTTATATTTTTGTTGTTTTTGTTTTACTTTAGTGTGCAGGTGCATAGTGTATGCACAACACTCATTGTTGAGGCAAAACCTTGACTTTGTTTTACCCTATGATCCAAAGAGCACTAAGAAGAATGGCCCTGAATAATGCAAACAATGCGGCAAATGAGGAAGTAAACACAACATTGAACCAAAACAGTAATAACAGTAGCCCACCTCCACTTGAGGATGTTAATCCACCAACACAGGATCTTCAGGCCATGACTCACATATGGAGTCAAATACAGGCTTGATCATATAGCGATGGATGTCGCTGGAGCTATTGTGTTACCTCCACTACCGAATGACATAAAGTTTATCATTTCGAGTAGGTTACTTCAAATACTACAAAATCATGGGTCGTTCGCAGGCTTAACATCAGAGGATTCGCATAACCATCTACATAACATTGTCTTCATTTGCAAGAGCATGATAGTAAGTTAGAATCTATCGATGGATGTCCTTGGGCTCCTTATCTTCCTATTGTCTCTAATAGGTGAATCAACACTATCATTATCCAAGTTCCTATAGGGTTCAATCACCAGTTCGAAAGAAATGCAAAAGACTACTTTGGAGAAGTTCTTTCCAAGGTCAAAGAAGCTGAAGTTGAAGGACTAGATCAACAAGTTCAAACAATTGCCTGGTAATTCAATCAGCACTACGTGCGAGAGGTTTAGAAAGTGACTTAGGAGTATCCATAACCACAAAATTGTAAATAATTCCTTGGCAAAAATCTTCTATCGAGCCATGGATAAAAATAGCTAAGTTATTGCTCACACTATCACGAGAGGCTCTTTTTAGATCATCCATTTTCAGTGATTGCTAAAAAGGTTGGAAAAAGTGGTGAAGATGAACTGTACATTGGGATAAGAGACAAGTCAACAGCTAAAGCTCATTCTTAGTCAGTGTTAGTTTGGAGCAAGTAAAGATAAATGAGGATATGATGCAAGAGCTTGCTCGGATTAGTACAAATCTAGAGTTGTCGATAAAGCAGAGCCATGAACGTATGAATGCAATAGCTTATCAGCTTTCACGAAGACCCATGTATGTGGAGCCTTACTATGAGGAGGACACTTGCTTCATTACTGATCAGATAGAGGATTTCTAAACCAATGCCCAAGGGTCCAATCAGGACTATTAGCAATATGGTCAAGGAAACCAAGGTCAAAACTTTAGCAGGGATGGTGCATTTAGAGACAATAATCGAGGAGGCTACTATGATAAAAATAGAGGCTTGGAAAGAGATACTGACTAGGGATGCATAGATGTTTACAAAAATGGTCTATATGTTACATCATATAATTGAGACTCTAGTGGTGGTAGCTTTAAAATTGAGGAGACGTTCAATCAATTATTGAAGAAGGCTAACACTCAAGTTGAGACTTTGAAGAGAATGAAACCTAACATCTCTAACATTAATTAGAAAATAGATACTAATTATGTTGCTATCAAGCAGCTAGAGCAGCAGTTCAATCAAATCTTAGACTCAACTAAACAAGCATCAGAAAAGTACATTGCCTAGCAACATAATTCAAAACCCAAAAAATGAGGGGGTAGTGTTTGCAAGTGACAACATATGGAAACATATAGAACATTAAACCTTTGATGCCAATTAATGATGATGATGTTCACGAGGAGAAGGATGAGTGCAAGGATGCAATGACCGAAGATAATCATACCAAAGATGGGATGAGTAATACAGTGGTGACACCATAGAAGTTGAAACCCATTCCTAGACCTCCTTCTCCTTTCCCTTAGAGACACAAAAAGGAAGAGGAAAGTCAATTCCAGCACTTTATCTCTATGCTGAAGCAACTCTCCATCAACATCCCTCTTATTGAAGCATTGGAGAAGATACCTGGGTATGCAAAGTTTATGACGGACTTGGTGACAAAGAATTGTACTGTGAACCAAGTGCTCTCTCAATAGTAAGCATTATAGTGTGATAGCAATAAGGTCCTTAGTGCAGAAGAGAGAATATCTCAGAGCATTTACCATACCCTGCATCATTGGAGATGTTGAATTCGCAAAGGCATTGTGTGATCTTAGCGCCAGCATCAATCTAATGCCTCTTACTGTGTTTAAGAAGTTACACTTGGGAGCCCCTAAATGCAATTGTTGATGGATGATAGAATGGTATAGAAGCCTGTGGGGATATTATATGATGTCCTTGTCAAAGTGGAAAAATTCATATTTCCCATAGACTTTGTGATCTTTCATTACGAGGTCAACTTTGAATCCCTAATAATTTAAAGAAGGTCCTTCCTAGCCACTATACAAGCATTAGTAGATATAGAATCAGAACAACTCAAGTTTTGATTGGATAATGAAAAAGTCATCTTCAAAATTTGTCAGTTTATGAAGAGGCCCGACCATGTCAAGATAAATGTTTAGGCACTTGGTGAAGTTTGTGTAACCAAGTGGTCTAAGTTATGTCGCGATAATAAATCAGGCGTACTTTGGAGGCAACACAGATATTTGATATAATACTAGTGTTTTCATTTGATTTTTGGCTTTTGGACTTGTAGGTAGCTTAATTTTATTGTTCCGGTTATAACTTTTGGACTTTTGACTGGTGGTATATAGGTTAATAGTGTGTTCTATTAAAGATATGTAGGAGAGAGATGATCCAAATGTTACAAAGAGAGAGATAGAGATGACAGAGGAGTAGTAGCTTGAGATTGTGATACTTTTCTCTATTCAAGATGTGGAGGCATGGTTGATATGTAATCTAGAGAGGATGAGGGGTGTTGGACCCTTTGAACATGTTATCTCTACTGAAGAGACCACCAGGTAGGTTGAGGGTTATTAGTCATAGCCAGAGACCGACATTGAGGCACCTAGATATGTTTCTTTTGACCCTTATACTTTTAGATTATTATATTTTATGCATTAAGGATAATCAAAATATGTTTTGATATGGTGTGGGTAGTTATAGGGCTTGGTGAAGTCAAAGAAACCATGACTTATAAGTATCCAAAATTTTGAGTCTGAGGGGCTATTTTGCCTGTGTTCTTTCCCTAAGGACATTTATTTTTTATTGAACTGGCACACTTAGGATATGCAAGTAGTATTAGTTGTATTAGTAGCATGTAGTACTAAAGTCTATGGCATAAGTTAGTTTTTGTGAAAAATGATGCCCATCTAATTTTTTGTTAGGTAGCCTTGATAACAACCATGTGATATTAATGATTGACAGTGCTTGTTCTGATAAGTGACGTTTAATTTTGTTGAAAAACATGATCTGAAAGAGTATATTGATAGTGTAATCAATGTAGTGTGTGTGAGAGCTTTCTTTGCTTAATTCTTATATTGTGTTTCAATGCAGAACTTTCCCTATTACTCTAACTCAAACTGTAGGTTAGTACGTTAGTAAAGGATCTTATGCCATTATTCATATTAGTCCACTTAGCCTAAATGACCAACCATATACTTGATATACCCTTGATCCTAATATTTGCGCTCTGTATGTACCCTTTTCTTTGTAAACACCTATGTAACCTAGCCTTGTTAAATGTGGAATCCTGAATTTTGTATTTATCCTTTATTAAATATTGTGCAACTTGACTGAAGCGAAAAACTTCAGTTGAGAGTAGCTACCAAAAGTGGCCCTAGTTCGTAGGTTGAATATTATGCACCTCAACTCAGGCCAAAAGCCTAAGTTGAAGATTGTTGGTGTAAGGAAAAGTAAACTAAATGGGATGGAAGCTAGTGAATGAAAAAGATGGGAAATGTACTATAAGTGCAAGAAAAATGGTAGATGCCTAAATAATGAGCTATAAAGTAAAAATATGAAAATAAAAGGCAATGAGCTAAAAATATGAGTAAGGCATCCAGAAAAGCATAAAATAGGAGAAGGGGAGAATGAGTTAAAAAACAACGGTGGTGGTAGGGAAAAAGTATAGAATGATGCAGTGGTAAGGAGGGTCATTAGTCACTATTTTTCTAAAACATCATACCAAAGCCCCCTAAGCCTATGTTATAAGAAAAGAAAGTCCTACAGTGATCCTAGTCCAAGTAGTTGATAGTCATAGTTGTGAGTATAGGGGAAGCATATGGTATCAAGCACATTCCTTAGATATCTATTGTGAGTGTGAGTGGTTTTGTTTAGTCCCAAGTATCAAATCTGAAAATACTATCATGAGTGGGATATGGGACTTCTTTTTGTGAAGGCACTTGCATTATACTGTTGATTCTAGGCTATTTTAGTGATTATTTCTTATATGTAGTTACCTTGCTTGTCATAGTTGCATTGTCACATATATTAATTTGCATTGTTTTTCTTAATCACTAGTTGATATGCATTAATGAGTAGTGCGGGAACTTGTGCTTGATTTGGAGATGATGTATGCCATTAGATTGAGGTCTGTGTATTGCTATACTGCTTTTGTAGATTGAGTCTGTCATTTGAGAACAAGCAATAATTTCAAGTTGAGGGTGTCAATATACAATAATACTGATGCTTAAAACATGAAATTTTGTATGTTCTCAAAGAGATGTTAATGGGTTGGATATGTTTTTGTATTTGTTTTTCAGGATTACAGGATTTGGCATGATTTTAGGCAAAGTGGTCCAGAAGCTGAGTTTTTGAGAAACTACAAAGCATTCTATAGGCTGTGGATATTTCCATGAGTTGTAGAGGGGTTTTGTAATTGAGAACAAGTAGAGGTATTATTTTCTTAAGTTACATCCACAAACTGTGAGATGAGCCATGGAAGGTTGTATGAGTTGTGGATTGATTTCATGCCTTGAGGATCAGATTATGCCAAGTTTCTAGGAATATATCATACGAAACCCTATATGGTCCATAATTCTTAATATTGTCCATAGAAAGGTCTCATAGAAGTGATATAAGTTCTTAAAGAAGGAAGAGTACGAATCCCAGGTATGGGTCGTGGAACTTTGTACGACCCATACCCCAGATAAAGCTTGCTGAATCCAGTTTTCCTATTCTATTTTGGACTTATATTTTACTTCTTATAAATAGGATTTTTAGGTCTTTTTGATAGAGAAACACACAAGAGAATTGAAAAACAACTTTATGACATCATACTTTGTGATTTTTACATCAAAAGCATTACTTTGTGATTTCTATTGAAGAATTTGGGGATTTCTTATTCTTAACTTTATCTGTGTAAGTTCTTAACTATGTTATTCAATATCATAATTCTTTCATTACAATGATTATGCATAGCTAAATCCACAACTAGGGTTGTGGGAACCATGAAGAACTAACAAAGTAATGTCATATAATTCATAATTCTTGGAAAGTGTGCATGCATGTATTAATTAACTCTATTCATTTTGATTTCTTTTTAAATGTGGTCAAAGTTAGAAAGTGCCTACTTCTTACGGACTACATCATGGTAGTAATGAATAGGAAAAGAGGTTAATTAACAAAATTCGATGCGATCCCTCTCGTCTAATCAACCAAACTAGATCTAGGGGAGGTTCTTCTGGAATAATAGGTAAGGGTTAGTAGTGTTATATTATGGGGATGGATCAAATCACTTAGTGAAATTTACCTCTCTCCTGGATCAAAGGTTTTGGTAAACTTAACTTACCGTTCCGCATACTACACACTAGAAACGATTATGATTATCTGGTAATACAAAGTTAAGAAATCATAGGAACACAATACCCTAGTTACTTCTCTCACTAGTTTCACAACACTTGTTCTAGTGTAGGGCTACTTTCTTACAATTACAAACCCCCTTTCTAGGAGATAAGTAGATTAATTCACTCAACTTGCTTACAATTACTCTCAGTCTGACCATATGTCTTGTGGGTTTGACCATAACCTTGGTTAAGTTATATATCATGATAATCAATGCTTAAACCATCAAAAAGGAGGTGTAGCTTGGGCGAAATTGATAATCATTATAGATAAAAGAATCATAGTATAGAATAACATAATTGAACACTTACAATGATGAAATTAAGAATAAGAAATCCCAAAATTCTCCACAAGAAATAACATATTTTGTTTTTAATGTAAAAATCACAAAATATGAAGTCCCAAAATCATTTCTTGATTCTCTCGTACGTCTCTCTATCAAAAAGACCTAAAAATCTATTTATAATATAAAAATATAAATCCAAAATAAAATAGGAAAACTTGATTCAATAGCGTCTACTAATTGGGTTATGGGTCATACAAAGATCGACGGTCCATATCTAGGCTTCATACTTTGCATTGTTAAAAAATTGACTTCTAATCCATGAGACCTTTCTACAAGTTGTGTTCAGACTTATGACCTGGGTACCAACCCCTCAACAAGGTTATGATCAACATGTAACACTATAGAAGCTTATCATGAAATTAACACATAAAAAACATACTTTCATCATCATAAAGTCATATATCTCATATACCAAGCTTTAGGCCTTCAACAACTCAGGAATCATAAACCAGATATTTTATAAAACACTTGGCAGGTGTGTAGTGTTAATGTAAAACTATGCAATTCAAGAGTTAAAATAAGCAAGTAAATTCAATTTAAAACCATTACTAAATACTTGGTAACACCCTAAAATAATATACATCAAAACCATTCATCAACTCTTACAATCGATCCTAGATCCATAGCTCAAAACATGCCAAACAATCACAATTTCATAAACTCCAACATAGTGTGCAGTCAATTTCATAATAAATAAGATCCATGAGTAAATCAACTTTAAATCATACAATTTTTAAGAAAAGAAAGCTTGGACATCATGGGTGAAAGGAACCAATGAAAGAAACCCACATACCTTAGCTTTCGGAGAATCCTTGAATAAGATTGGAGATTGAGAGCTGAAGCTTGAGAAGAAATCCTTAGATAAGATTAGCTTGAGACTTGAATTTAGCAGTGAAACATTTGGCAAAGTATTTGAATAAGTATTGGGGAATGTTTTAAATGATATAAGTGTGAAATAAGGCTAAGTATAGGTTTTTCATGTATCAGAACACTTAGGTCCAAGGCTCAAAAGTCTTAGACCGAACCTGAAAATTTGGGCCAAAACATATATACAAAGGTGCGTCGCACTTGGATCATGGATTCTTCACTGGAATTCGACACTTTGAAAATTGAAATTGTGAATCATTCGCTCTAAAATCAGGGTTAGACCCTTTTCCAACTCAATTTTCCCCTGATCAAGAATATGAAGTATGATTTTTGATATCTGAAATATATGCAAATTATGATTATATGCATTTTCGAGACATATTTTCGACCATTATTGGTGTTGTTTCATATATGTTTCTCCTCAAGAATTTCCTAATATGTTAGTTAAGAAAAAGGAGTTAGCTCTGCATATGTGCATTGATTACAGGACCCAGAATAAGGTAGCAATGAAAATTATTACTGCTTGCGACATATTTATGGTTTTTTTGATCTGTTATAGGGAATTATAGTGTTTCCTATGATGAATTTAAGGTTGGGATATCATCAGCTAAGGATCAGGGCAGCAGATATTCCTAAGACTATCATTCAGACCCATGATGGCTATTATGAATTCTTGGTTATATCTTTTAGGCTGACTAATGATCTTGTAGCCTTTATGGATCTAATGACTCATGTATTCATTTTGTATCTAGACTCATTTGCTATAGTATTGATCGATGATATTCTAGTATATTCCCAGAGCTTTGGTAAGCCTGCTCAGCATCGGATGATTGTGCTTTAGACATTAAGAAACCATAGGTTGTATATTAAGTTTTCTATGTTTTAGTTCTGGTTAGAGTTAATGGTGTTTCTAGGGCATATGGTGTTTGAAGACAACATTATGGTAGATCTAGTTAAGATTGTTTGAAGACAACATTATGGTAGATCTTGTTAAGATTGAGGCGATTCATTGTTAGGCAAGGCCCACATCTATTACTAAGGTCAAGAGTTTTATCCTTTTGGCTAGATATTATAGACTATTTTTTAAGGATTTTTCTACAGTTGCTGCACTGCTGAACTATTTGACTCACCAAAGTTTTTTATTTGTGTGTTCCGACTAGTATGAGTCTAGCTTTTTGTGGCTTAAGAAGTTACTAACTACAACTCCTCCTCTAACTCTTCCAATTGAGAGCAAAGGTTTATAGTATATTGTGATGCCTCTATGATTAGCCTAGGTTTGTGTTTTGATGCAGCGAGATTGAGTGATTGCTTAGGCCTCCGAAAAATTTGCACCCTCAAAGTAGAACTACCTTATTCATTATTTAGAGTTGGTGGCAGTAGTTTTTGCATTCCAAATATATCAACATTGTCTATATAGAGTACAGTGTGAAATTTATACAAATCATTAAATCTTGTAATATATTATAAGTCAAAGATAATTGAATTCTAGGCAGAGGTATTGGACTGAGTTATTAGCTGACAATAATCTTTCCATTCATTATCTCCCAGGATAGGCAAACGTAGTGGCAAATGACTTGACCGAAAGTTGATTAGTATAGATAGCCTAGCTTACTTTCCTATGATAGAGTGACTTTTACCCTTGGATATCTATTCCTTTGGTAATAGGATGGTAAGGTTGGACATTTCAGGCTCCATATTGATGTTAGACTTTAGTGGGTCAAATCCTCCGTATTTGTTTAGATACATACTAGACAATAGACAATGGGGCACTAGAAACCCTTATAGATCTAGCGACCATGATACTATAGATTTAGATAGAGTCCTTAGATTTGATGATTGATTGTTGTTCCCAAATGGTCTAATATAGGTGATTTTACACGAGGTTCACAATAGGTACTCTATCCACCTAGTTATAACAAAGATGTATTAGGGTTTGAGACAACATTGATAGTGGGATAGTAAGTGTAGAGATATAGCCAATTATGTATCCTATTGTCTGAGTTGCTGGAAGGTAAAGTCCAAGCATTAGAGGCCCAGCGAAGCACTTTAGGATTGCCCATTTCTGAGTGGAAGTAGGAGTGGATTATTGTGAGTTTTATTATGGGATTACCTCAAACTTCATGGGGTACTAATAGCATCTACATCATCATTAATTGACTAACAAAGTGGACTCATTTTACTCCAATTTGGCCTTCTTATAGTGTTGAGCGATTAGCCCATGTATACATTCAGAAGATAATCTATCTTCACGGTGTGCTGATGTCCATTTTATTAGAACGGGGTTCACAAGTCATCTCTAGCTTCTAGAGGGATTTCAAAAGAGAGTTGGGCACTAGGGTTGACCTATGTACAACATACCATCCACAGACTAGTGGCGAGTTAGAGTGTATTATCTAGGTCCTTAATGACATGTTGCAGACCTATGTATTAGATTTTAGCGGCCAGTGGGATTAGTTCTTGCCTCTACCGAGTTTTCTTGTAATAATAGCTATGTGTTCTAGCATTCAAATTGCACCATTCAGGGCTTTATATGGTAGGCATTGCCTTACTCTTATTGGCTAGTTTGAGTCCACAAAGGCTAGGTTGTATAGCACTATCTATTTCTAGAGGACCTATGTCGTATCTGCGTGATTTTTGATAGATTAAGGATAGTCCAGAGTCCTCACTAGAGTTATGCTAATTAGAGAAACTAACCTTTATCTTTTGATGTTTGTAATTAGGTATTCCTATGGGGATTACCCTTAAAAAGGGTGATGAGATTTGCCAAATGTGGTAAGCTTAACCCCCAGTATATCAGGCCATTTGAGATTCTGAGGAGAGTTGGTGTCGTTGCTTATGTGTTAGCTTTTCCCCAATCATATTCAGCTATATATATCTAATTTTCCATGTTTTGATGTTATGCTGATATGTTCCTAATGAATCTCAAGTGTTATAGTATGATTCTATTGAGTTAGATTATTAATTAGCATTTGTTAAGGAGTCGACAGCCATATTGGCTAGAGATGTCAGACAGTTATAGTTAAAGTCTAGTGGAAGCATCATCCAGTTAAGGAGGCCACCAGGGAGACAGAGCGGGACACGCGAGAGTAGTACCCTATCCTATTTGAGTCCTAAGGTATGCCTATATCGTTAATTTTGTGGACAAAAGGTTTTGTAATAGTTGATATTCTAATGACCCTTCAGGTTATTTCTATGTTTCTGCATATTGTGCATTGAGTAGAAAATTCCTATAGCAACCCTAAGTTATTTATGACTCGCTGGTATTGATAGTTTGGTCGTTTGATTGTTCATTTAGAAGTTATGCAGTTTTTCATCTTAAAGTTCACTTTAAAGTTCAAAAAATGAGTTTACTAGTAAAGTTTGAGTAAACGACCTTAGAATG
>DF359910.1:50291-61893 GCA_000787875.1 Solanum virginianum
AGACTTGTCTAGTTCAAGTACCTTAGAATGGAATTTTGATAGTTCCTTCAACTTCGAAATAACCAAATTAGATTAGATGCATGGTCAGTTAGAGTATCAAGGTTTTTTTGGTTATTTTATGTCGAGTTTTGTATTTCAACCTTCAAAACAGGCCAATAGTTGACATTAGTCAACACTTTTGGAAAATGTGTCAAAATATAAATTTTGATAGCGTGGTTAGCTCCAGAATGTCAAGTGTGGTCTAGAACAACCTTCCATTCAAATCCCGAGGCTTCTTGGTGCATTTTCAATCCCTTAATGAAAATTAATTAAATATGGAATTGCAAAGTAGGACCCACATTTTATCACAATGACCTCATATGGGAATTTCTATTATGTCGTTGGATCTAGAAAGTCAAATATGATATGGTTAGGTTGTTTGTTTGCATAAATCAGGTTCCGAACGAGTTTCAGACACCCCATCAAAGAAAATGAAGTTGGCTAAGATCTAGTGCAGGACAACATGTACATTGTATTCATGGAGGCCAAATGGAAGCAAACTCTACATTCACCGATGTGCTGTTAAAATACATCACTTTTGATGCTTAAAACTTGGATTTTTGTATGTTCTCTGTTCGATGTTATTAGACTTGATGTGTTTTTATGTTTGTTTTGCAGGATTACAGGGTTGGCACAATTCTTAGGATAAGTGTGCAGAATTTGTTGAAGTAGAGGTTCCAAAAGACCCTTTAAGGGTTGTATATACTTTTATGGGCCGTAAAGATAGTTTCGTGAGAAATTCTAGTGAAGGCTGAATTTTATAGTTGAGTTTACAAACATGCAGATGAGCCATAAAAGACTTTATGAGCCATAGACTGGGTATCATGCCTTAAGGATCAGAAAGTCGGGAGTTGCTAAAATGTTATCAGAAGAAATTCCCCTACGGGTCATAAAACTTTACACAAACCATAGAGGGGTGTCATAGAATTCAGCCCCAGTTTTGCAGAAGCAATCCATGAAAGCTCGTTTATAGACCTAAAATGTTATACGACCCGCAGAACCTGCTGTAGAGTCTATGGACCTAGTAATCCTATTTCTTTTTGGTTTTATATCTTAAACAAACACTACAAATAGGTTTTTTAGGTTATTTATCAGTAGACAACAATATGGACCAAGCAGAGAAATGTGATAGAACATTAGAGAGCTTCAGAAACACTTGTAAAATTTTATTTCATGTTTAGATTTCAATATTATGATTCTCATTAAAGAATTTTGAATTTTTGTGCTTAATTCCCTTGTGTAAGTGCTCAATTATGTTATTCAAGTTTATAAGTCTTGCATTTACACCAATCATGAGTAGCAAAATCCAAGCCTAGGTTTGTGGGAACCATGAAGAACTAACCAGGTAAAATCAAATAATTCATACTTCTTGAAAAGTGTGCATGCGTGTATTATTAATTCACTTCATATTGAATGCTTTCTAATGGTGGCCAACATTAGAAACAGCCTAGTGTTACTGATTGGATTAAAGTAGTAATGAATAGGAAAAGAGATTAATTAACACGATTCGATTGATCTTTCTCGTCTAATCAATCGAACTGGGCCAAGGGGAGGTTGTACTGGAACAATAGTTAAGGGCTAGTAATGTCACACTTTGGGCATAGATCAAATCATGTAGTGAAATTTTTGACTCTCTCCTAGCTGTGTCACTCCTGGGCTATAGGGTTTAGTGAACATAACTTACCATTCTGCATGCTACACACTGAAAAAGAATTCGATTGTCTAGTAATACTGAGTTAGGGAAGCATGGGGAATATAATACCCTAGCTCCTCTTCATACTAGTTTCACACTTGCCTTAGTTTAGGATTACGTTTTATAGTTGTCATAAACCCACCCCCCATTTTGGGATATAAGTTGGTTAGTCCACTCGAATTACATTGAATTCTTCCAAGTTTTCCATATTCCCTATAGAATTCGACCCTAAAGTTGGTTAGGTTATATATCTTGTCAATGATCGCTTTAAGCTTAAAAAGGAGGTGTAGGTTGGGCGACATCAAGATTTTGGTACTGTTGGCAGGGAATACGGCTAGACTTGTCTAGTTCAAGTAGTTTGGGTAATAATCCTTATTTCCCATATTTTACATTTTTTGTTGTTTTTGTTTTATTTCAGGGTACATGTGTAGTGTATGCCCAATATGCGAAGTCAAGGTATTCCCCTGACTTCATTTGACCCAGAGATCCAGAGAAGACTAGGAAGAATGGCCTAAGATAATGCAAACTATGCGACAAATGCCACTCTAAACTAGAATGTGAATGAGAATGCAAATAATGACAACCCACATCCTCTTGAGGACATTGCTCCACAAGCACAGGACTTCCATGCCGAAGCTTATCAGTGGAACCAGTATCAACTAAACCCTATGACTATGAAAGTTACTAGAGCCATTGTGTTACCACCACTGTCGGCTGATACAAAGCTTATGGTTTGAGCAGGTTGCTTCAGATACTTAGAACCATGGGTCGTTCGCGAGCCTGCCATTAGAGGATTTACATAGTCATCTACACAAAATTGCATTTGTTTGCAAGAGTGTAACGGGAACACATAATCTATCTATGGATGTTATAGGAGTTTGTGTTTTCTAATTAACTATGATAGACAATCCAGCACTATGGCTAATTGAGCTCTCATCGAGTTTGACATCAGTTGGACTGAGTTATAGAAAACCTTTTTAGAGAGGCACTTCTCAAGATCAAAGAAGCTCAAGTTGAAAGATCAAATGAATAACTTTGACAAACTTTTTGGTGACTCAATCTATACTCTGTGGGAGTGATTCACAAAGTACTTAAGGAGTGTCCTCGACCACAAAATTGTTGAAGATACCTTGGTAGAGATCTTCTACCATGCCCTGGATGCAAATAGCCAAGTATATGTCGATACTATTATGAGGGGTCATTTTCTTAGATCAATCATTCGTTGAGATTATTGAGCAGCTGGATATGGTGGCCAAGCTGATTCACGTGCGGGGGACAAGGAATAAGCCTTCTACCAAAAGCTTAGGTATTGTTGGAATAACTTCAGAGAAAGCAAGGATAAATGAGAAGATCATGCAAGTGCTTGTTCAAAATAAATGGAGGTGCTGTAGACATCGGAACTGTTAAATTCTAGAAGTAACCATGGACGCTACCACGATAGTATGATGGGACAGGAAAGATATGTAGGCTGGTATCACAAAGATGTCTATAAGAATGGTGGTTGTGTGCCATCATACTATCGTGATACTGCTGCCAGTAGGCCAAGGGTTAAGGAGAAGCTTGACCAAATGTTGAAGAAGGTTAACACACAAGAGGAGACCTTACGGAGGATTAAGTTCGATATCTCCAGCATAAATTAGAACATCAAATCTCATTCTATTGCTATCAAACCACAGCAACAATAGTTTGGTCAAGTATCAACTCAACTCGTTAGTGTCAGAAATGCCCATTGCCCAGCAACATTGTACAGAACCTAAAAAATAATAAGCAGTGTGAGATGGTTATTACTCATGATGATGAGAGCACCACCGATCCTTCCATGATGGTACACTTGGCAAAGTTTGAGTACTCAAGTTATCTATGTCATGTCGCAACAATAAACCAAGCATTATTTGGGAGGCAACCCAAGGTAGAGACTGGCGCTTAGGCACCCAATTATGTTCTTTTTGACCTTGATACTTTATTTTGCATTTTTTGGTGTAAATTGAGGACAATGCACCTCTTTTTTGATGGGATGTAGGTAGTTATATGCATTAGTGAAGTCTAAGTAATCTTGGCCTATAACTATCCCAAATTTTAAATCCTAAGGGTTTTCTTGCTTATTTTTTTTCTCCATGGATATTTAATTTCTATTGAACCCGCATGTTTAGTATCTGTTGGTAGTATTAGTAGCATATAGTAGTCTATGGCATATATATGTTTTTATGCTTTTCCGTGAAAAATGATACCCACCAGTTTTTTCGAAGTTAGTCTAGATAGAAACCATGCATGTTTAATTGTCTTTACAGTTCTTGTTAAGATAAGTAAGAATAAAATTGAGATAAAAAACATGATCTAAGAGTCTGTGTTGATAGTGTAATCAGTGGCATATGTGTGAGAGCTTACTTTGCTAAATTCATGTATTGTGTTTCAATTAAGAACATGCCCTGCTACTTTGACTTAGACTATAGGTTAGTTGCTGAGGATATGATCTTAGGTCATTGTTCATATTAGTCCACTTAGCCTAAATAATCAACCAAATTTATGAAAAATACATTGATCCTAATGTTTTAGGCTTACATGTACCTTTTCTTTATAAAAACATAAGTGACCTAGACTTATTAGATGTAAAATCCTAAAATTAGCCCTGGTCCTTCCTTGAGGATTGTACATCTTGACTGAAGTAAAAATTCTAAGTTGAGGGTGGCTACCAAAGGACGCTCTGGTTCCTACGGTGGATATTATGCACCTCGACTTAAGCCAAAAGCCTAAGTTGAGAGTGGTTGGTATGAGTGGAAACACAAAATGATGGGGAAAATTAGTGACACATGGAAAATGAGAGAAAAAGGTATATCAGGTGCAAGAAAAATGAGTGATGCCTTAGCAATAAACTAAAAATAAAAACGCTGTGAAAATACAAGGCAAAAAGTGAAAAAATGAGAATAAAGGACTAGAAAAAGTTCATAATAAGAGAAAGGGAGAATGAGATGAAAAATAACAGTGTTGGTAGGGCAATAATGTAGAAAAATGCAGTGTCAAAGAGGGCCTTTAGTCACTATGTTCCCAAAACATCATACCAAAGCCCCCTAAGCCTATGTTACAAGCCAGTAAAGTCCTAAAGTGATCCTAGTCCAAGTAGTCAAAGGTCATAGTCATGTGTATAGGGGAAAGTATATGTTATTGAGGATGATATTTGAATGTCTTTTGTAAGGGTAAGTGATTTTGCATAGTACCAAGAATATACATGAAAATATCATTATGATCGAGATATAGGACTTTTTTCTATGAGGGCACTTACATTGCATTGTTAGCATTAGACTAACGCAACAATTCTAGCTTATTGGTAACTACCTTGCTTTTCATAGTTGCATTATCACATGCATTGATATATGTTAGTTCGCTCACTAGCTATCTGATGTGTTTTGGAAGTGGTTAGGTATCAGTGCTGGAGTTTGATGTGATGCATGCCATTACATTAGGGTCTGTGTGTTATTGTGCTGCTTATATAGATTGAGTCCGTCGCTTGAGGACAAGAAATAATTTTAAGTTGAGGGTGGTTATGTGTGATGTCACCCAAGTTATACCTCTTTTTTAGAGGATAAAGTGATCCTTGTCAAGATATATAACCTAACAAAGGTTAGGGTCGAACCCACAGGGAATACGTAGACTCAAGAAAATTTACCAATGTACACTCTGAATAGTTAACCAACTTTGTTCCCCAAAAAGGGGGGGTTGCAACAATCAATAAGAAAATAAAACAAACTATTACAGAGAAAAGTCATTATGGAGAGAAACTAAGGTATTATGTTACCCATGATTGCCCAACTCAGTATCACCGGATAACCTAATTTTTTTTCTAGTATATAGAATGCAGGACTACAATTTATGTTCACCAAGCCTATTGGTCAAAGGTGAGAGATGAATTTCACTATGTGACTTGGCCCATCTACATAGTATGCATTACTAACCATTACCTATTGTCCTAATACAACATCCCTTTGACCAAGTTTGGTTGATTAGATGAGAACATATCAATCGAATCTTGTTAATTAATATCTTTTTCTTATTCATGAATACCTTGGTCTAGTAAATAGCACTAGGTGGATTCTAATGTTGGGAACCACTAGAAAACATTCAAAGCCAAGAGAATTTATTAATACATGCATATACACCTTACAAGAATTGTGAATTACCCATTTTTACTTCTTCATGTTTCCCACAACACTAGTTGTGGATTTAGCTACTCATGCTATGTGTAGATGCAGAAATCATGAATTGAGAAGACATAATTGAACACTTATACAATAGAATTAAGAACAAGCAATCAAACTTCAACAAGAATCACAAGCTTTAAGATCAAATTAAATCACAAGTGTTCTCAAAGACTCTCCAACATGATCTTACAATTTTCTCTCTCCAAAAATTGAGTTCTCTGAGTACTAGGTGAAAACTTATAAAACAAATAACCCAAGAAATCTATTTATAATAATTAAAATTCAAGTCCTAAAAAAAATAGGAGAACTGTTCAGCATGCCATATGAAAAGTACTTTACAACCCATATTGACTTCTATGGCCTGTAATCGGTGTCTCGTACTCAACTACCGAAATTTTGGATTCTAATACACTCCTCTACGACTCATAAAGTGGTTTATGACCCATAAAGGGGTTTTCGTCTAATGACATTCCTGAATGTCCAATTCTCCGATACTTAGGGCATGAATCCTCTTCTATGACTCATAAACATCTCTACAGCTTATTTGCATGTTCATCGAATGAACTTCAGAAAATAGCACTTCACAGGAATTCTTCATGAATACTCCCTACAGCTTGTTGAATGATCTACGACCCGTAAAGGGTCTCTTATAATAGAAAAAACCAACAACTTCTGCAATTTTCCCCAAAATCATGGCTAACATGTTATCCAGCAAATCTAGACACAAAAACATATAGAACCAACATCGCATTGAGAACACACAAAATTCCCAATCCTAAGCATCAAAATTTTATATTTTAGCAGCACATTAATACCTTCAACTTAAACTTCTTTCTTGTCCTCAAGCGACGGACTCAATCTATATAGACAATACAGGAACACATAGACCTCAACCTAATGGCATACGTCACATATATCTTAAACTTAGATGCCAATACTAACTTTTCAAAAAGAAGAACAGATAGCTATTTAGCAAACTAATACAAATTGGTGTATGTGACAACACAACTATGACAAGCAGGGTATTATCAGTAGTTCACAATCACTGAACAAGTCTATTGCTAACAATACGATACAAGTGCCCTCACAAAAAGAAGTCCCATATTTGACACTCAATGATGTTTTCATTTTTAACGTTGGGACTATGCAAAATCACTCACTCTCACAGTAGATATTCATGCATAATATCTAATATTTAGGCTTGCCCCTATATTCACGACTCAGACCTTCAACTAATTGGACTAGGATCCCTTTAGGACTTTCTAGGCTTATAACATAGGCTCAAGGGCTTTGGTACGGTATTATGGGAAAATAGTGACTAAAAGCCCTCATTGACACTGCATTTTTCTACACTTCTACCTACCAACTCTATTATTTTCACCTTATTCTCCTTTTTTTCCTATTTCAAGCTTTTATAGGTGCTTTCTTTTCATTTTTTAGCTTTTTGCCTTGTTTTTACACTTCACTTTGCTTTTTAGCTCACAACTAAAGCATCACTTATTTTTCTTGCACCCAAGTACATGATTTTTCCTTTTTCTCCGTATCACTAACTCACCTCCTTATTTTTGTGTTTCAACCTTACACCAGTCACCCTCAATTTAGGCTTTTAGCATGTGTTAAGGTGCACAATATCCGTCCTCAAAACCAATGCCATTTTTGGTAGGTACCCTCAACATAGGATTTTTGCCTCAGTCAAGGGGTACAATGTTCAAGGAAGGACCAAGGCAAATTTTAGGATTTTACAATTAACAAGACTAGGTTAATCCAGTGTTTTAAAAGAATAGACACATGTTAGGCTCAAACATTATGAACAAGGGATCATGTCATCATTTTGGTTGGTCATTTTTAAGTTGAAGTGGACTATTTAATAACAACGGCCTAAGATCCTTTCCTCATCCAATTAATCTACAATCTAACATAGTGTAACAGGGCAATTTCTAAATTAGCACAAAACACATGAATTTAGTAAATTATTCTCACACTCATATAGAGCTGCATACATTACCAACAAAACACTCTCAGATCATTATTTTTATCTCAATATACCCTCATTTATCAGAATAGACATTGTCAAACACCTAAACATGCATGGTTGCTATCTAACTACTAAGAAAAGTTTTGGTGGGTATATTTTTTCAGACAAAATATAGTAAAATATACTATATGCCACAAGTATTAGTAATATTATCTAAACATCTTAAACATGTTGGTTCTATAGAAAGCAAATATCCACAGGGAAAATAAACACAGGCAAGAAAACCCCGAGATCAAAATTGTGGGTAGTTAAGGACCCAAGCTACTCGGACTTCACTGAGGCTCATAACTATCCACACTCCATCAAAAAAGATGTGCATTGTCCCTAATGGACAACATTGAGAGAAAATAACACATAAGGAGTCAAAAAGCATACCTGGGCACCTAAGCGCCTATGGTGTGGTTTAGTGTGGCCACCCACCTCCTGCAAGGTAGTATGCTCAGTAGTGGTGCAGGGCTAACACCCCTCACCTATTCCATTTCTCAAGCTCATTGCATCTCCTCCTTATGTCTTGATCTTTACAAGACAAGTTCGAGATTTTTATCCTCTCTGAGCCTTGCATATATGTATCACTCATCTGGCTCATCGTAATCTATGTAAGGTCTCTTCCCAAGGGAAGACTAGATAGACTCCTCAGGAGAAAATAAATTAACTACTGGCATTGGAGGTATTGTCGCTGGTAGTGTAACTGGTATCGAGAGTGTTACTGTCATGTCATCTTGGAGCTGTTGGATCTCCTTCTACATAGTTGAAAAGTCTAAATGGTGGGTTGTGCCCAATCTCTACCGTACTCTCACCTCAAAGGCATTCACACAGGTATCCACAATAGAGACATGGTCCTAAATAGTAGCGATTATGAATGCCTGACTCCGATCCTCTGAGCTTGCAATACCCTAGCGGATCCATGGCCTAATCTGATGAACAGGTTAAGTAAATTATGACTCATCATGTGATAACCACTATGCCAAGGCCAGTATAGATACATCGAACACGTAGATCATGCCCGCAATAGTAGCTTGTGAAGTCATGGTGTATTGTGTAGGAATAATTATGGGCTTACTCTCCTCAACTGCATTAGCCTGCAGGGGCCTCTCCTCAATAGCATCAGTAGCAGTAGTGGTAGTCTCAGAACCCTCAAATGGTGGCGTTAAGGCAAATATTTCAAGAATAGATGGAGGATGTGCTCAATGAAGTGCCATCGGGTTCTCTTCAGCCTTGATCAGGCTGGGATCCAAAGTATGCTGGGACTTAATTAACTGGTCCAACTGTTGTATTCACCCTCGACTCCAGAAAGAGCCTGTAGATCAAGCACAAATGTGGGATGGAGGTGGACCTCTTCAGTGCAACCTCATGAATCTACTCAGCGATTAGACGGGCCAAGTCAATATTACAGCTAGCTAAGATGTTGGCAACCAAAACTGCATACTCCGACGTTAGTGTATTATCAGTAAGTGTGGGACGAACGCATGAACAAACAATAGGCTACCAAAATTTTGTGAGGAAACTGAGTGAATTCTTTACGATAGGCTCTGAGTGAGTGAAGACCCATGCAGATTTCGGACCCTATGTAGCAATATATTTAACCACCCTTCTCATCAAAGTGGCTCGTTACTCAGGATCTTTCATCATGAGTAGGTTCCTCATCTGCTCCACCATGTAGTCAAACTCTATGATGGATCTAAGGTAGGGAACTCTGGCCCAAATAATATCCAGCGGATGGTGGTCTACGATATGTCCATGTTTTGGCCCCTCACTCTCATCTCGATCAGTCTAGGCTGAGCAAGGGCTTCGTCCTCTTGGCAAGAGAAATCTAGATTATGGCTACATAAGAGATATAAAACTCCCTTACCATGGTTAGGGAGTATCGTCCAAGTGCACATATGAGCCACTGAAGCCTATACCTGTTCATCGTGTCCTGGAGACCGAGGGCATTCTGAGTCAATCTGAGATAACTCAGGGATCCTCATAGATGGAGCAGAATGGCTTGCCTTCTTCTATGGGTTGCACGCCCTCTATATAAATCTCATCCATAACCCCGATGTACCACTGGCTAGTGAAGGCATCTGGTGTTGATGGTGATGATCGGGGTGCAACAGAGGACTCTTTTTCTGATCTGTGCTCAGAACCTCCCTTATAGCTAGACTTCTCTCCGGATAAAGTCATTTGTGGTAATCTGCTCTTATCGTTGTCTCCTTCCTCAGACTGAAGAGTGTGAACAATAAGAGGCAGAGTATGTTCAACTCCAATAGTAGCTCTAGACTGTGATCAAGCCGCCTCTAGATCTGGGCAGACATCTAACACATGTCGTGATCCACTCAGCTGAGTGCCTACTCATCATCCAACGGCTCATCCCTAAGACTTCTTTGTATGGCCAGGATGTCATCGCATTTGGTTTTTGGAGCCATAGTACCTGAAAAATAAACATATAGCACCCTGGTTATCTCTGCAGTTCAAAATTAAAATGCAAAAATTCATCTAAGTTATGTTGGAGAAGGGGTTTAAGAAATAACCTTTACGAGCCTTAGTGGATACTATGAGCCCTAAAGAACTTTCCTCAAGTAGTGGTTCAAACAATTGTTTTTTACTGGAAAATATTTACGAGACTAGTTAAAACACGTAAAGTGCTTTACGAGTCATAGATCGAGTCATAGATATTTCCAAAGAGTAATTATTTCTAGGCAGGGTTCTACAAGACCTATCTACGAGCTGTAAATTAATTTCAAACACATAGAAGGTCTCATCTGATGGATACTTAAAAATATCACATTTCTGGAATCATGCATGAGTGGCAGCTATGACTTATGGAATGATCCATGGGCCATAAAAGCCACTTGTGGATAAGAAAACTCATCACTTGAGTTTCAAAGCCCATCACACGGACCCCAAAAGACTTTTTCAACCAACAAATTATCAGCATCAAAGTAGAAACACATGTACCCATAGGATTTTCATACCACAACCATTACCCCCAACATATTCTACACACATACACCCTATCAAAGGAGATCAAGCATGATTTATCCAATGATTCCGACCACTTCAAATGGATTTCAACAAGATCATGTACCTATGTCATCACTAACTAATTCACTAACGCAATCATTCAATTACATATGGTGAGTGACTCAATAGGCACAAATAACTATCCAAGACATTTACATATGGCCAAAGTTCCCAATTCCAGACTTAATCAACAATTCAGATATAGGCAATCAAATTTCAACCATCACAAATTAAATTCGAACATGGATTTTATGTCTAAAAACCATACCCTATAAAATTGTCAACTCAATCATTCAAACAAGGAAAATGATAGGTCTTACATAAATTGAAAAGTTACCAAGACTTGAGATTACAGTGAAAAAGAAGAAGTGATTAGGCTCAAAACCCTAGGCCACCGAAGTCTTGCCAAAAAATAGGTGCATGGTGGCCGATGGTGATTGGAAATACGAGGGTGGGGTGGGGTTAGGTTGGGCTAATTAAGTAATTTTAGGTCAAGAATAGGGTCAAAATAATTTGACCCCTCTACTTGTATATTAACCGAGTCAACTGAATGTTAATGGGCCTGGACTCTACAAAACCCTGATTATGGGTAATAGAGCATTTAATAGCTCAGAAATCATAGTTTTATAAAACATCCAA
>DF359909.1:7224-18660 GCA_000787875.1 Solanum virginianum
TGAATAGTAACTCATGTTGGAATCTGATTTAGGTTATGTTGTCTGGGTGCCCCTATCGGGTACCAGTCACGGCCCATAGGTTGGGTCGTGACAGTAGAGATCATCATGTTATATACAGTGTGTGTTTATTTTCAAAATGGTAAAAGATGTATTCTCAATAATCACTATTGTCTATTAAGGAATGGAGTGTTCTATATGTTTTTGGGAGATGAAGGTCTAATTGATAGTGTACTTAGATTGGATCTTGCTAATCTATTATAGAGTAGATTCACAATTTCTAAATATAGGTTCACCAAATGTCTTGTTTTGCGTGGCTGATCCAACAGATATGTATATATTATTACTTTTTTTTTTTAATTTATATGGTAATCTTTTGGTCTTAATTCATGTAATATTTTGAGTATAGGCAAAGATTGGCCAAATAATAAAAATCAGGAAAGATCAGGCCCACGCAGCGAAGGATAGGACTCCTGAGATGTTGCATTCAGACAAAAAAAAAGTGCAGAGAAACCCAAGAAACCAAGAATAAGATGAGCAGAGAAACTTAAGACTTGATGAATAGAAGGGATAAAACTCTCATTAACTCTCACACAGTAGTCTGATGCTCTATCTTTACTTTAGTGCACTTCTATACTAATGTAGCACACTGTGATAACTAGAGCACAGAACTGCAGAAAACTGAAAAGAACTAATCACATAAAACCTGAGAAGAAATTTAGAAGAAAAAACTGAAAAAGAACTGAGAAGAATAGGAAAAGAAGAGGAGGAGGGGAAAAAGAAGAAGAAGAGGAGGAGAGTAGAATTTACCTGGAGACTGGACTGAAGTCGTCGAAGAAGAGTCTCTAGAGTCGCAGGCTCGCAATAGTCGTAGACTCACAATTATGAAAGATTGCTAAATATTTGAGTAATTTAAACTCTTAAGTATTGCTTTTAAAATAACTAACAGTGCTTAAGTGACTCTTTTATCGGTTTAGCAGAAACGTGTTTCACGCTTCTACCTATGAAGTGCACACATGTTTTACTGCTTCGCGCTTCAACACAAATAAGATTTGGGTAGTAAATTCAGCAACATCAAAAAAATTTAACGCAGAGAATGATTTCAGATGACACTCCAGTAGCACTACAATGTTAAAACAGATAACAAAGTAAATCTTATTTTAACTTTGAAAAGTGATGGTTTGGGATTAAGGCTTTGTTACAGGATCTGCAACTAGTGGAGCTCTTTTGACTATTCAGGAAAGCCTGACTACATTCTGGCTTTAAAATTCAAAGCCCTCAAAGCAAAGCTTAAGGAATGAAGATCGAGCTCTCAAGGAAATCGAGTTCTCAGAAAGGAGTCTACTTGGCAAATTGCAGAATTGGATGCAGTTCTGCATAATGGTATTATAACTGAGTAGGTTGTAAAGAAAACTATAACATTGATGGAGTATGAGGATGTCATCAAACATGAAGAATTGCTTGGAGACTAAGGTCTAGGATACTATGGCAAAGAAAATGACACAAGAACACTGTTACAGTTGCTCAAGTATGGAGCAAACAGGGGTGGAACTTAGTGTTTAGGAGGGTTGAATGATTGGGAATAATCAGGATTTATCAAACTAGTTATTCTGGTGCAAATTCCTAATAAGATAGATATTATGACTCGGAATAGAAAACATTCATAAAGGTCTTAATGTATTTACTGATGCTCTGCATATTAACATAAACAGAGCTTTATATATAAGTATATATTATAACGGTCTTAATGTATTTACAGATGTTAGCCTGAATACGAAGAAACTAGTATCCAAGTTTCTGCTATTATATGGAAAAAAGCAAGCCATACTATTTTATTTTCTTCTTCTTCTTATTTTGTCTAAGTTCATGAATTCTTTGCAAAGAGAAGAGTATTTCAAATTTGGATTTAATCAGTTTGCGTGATTAGTTTTGTGTTTTCCGCAGCCCAACTTGGACAGTCCATCAACTTAATCATACCCTTAATTCAACAAATACTTTTTTTTATGATTTCTTTCAATTTAATGGGAACATATCATACACCAATATCAAATTAAAAGTCTTCTCTTTTTACTGATTTTTATTTTTTAGTTGACTGATCTCCATTCTTCTTGGAACTTTGTTGGCTCAATCAAGTACAATAAATAATATAGTAGCCACAGATCACAAACGCAAAAAACTTTACTTTTACATATATCAAATCACTTCAAAATCGCAATTGATGCCAAAATACTGAGTAGTTCATCAAGATTTTTTCTGTTTTCAGCCTGATTAATGTCCAAAATTGATCAATGAATATGATAGAAAACAACAGGGGTAAATTTTCGCTACAGGTTTATATAGCAGCGAAGACTGGAACATGAAAGAAATAGAGGATTAAGATGCGTGAAGTACATATCTAAAACATTCGTTATTCCTGATCGTAACTGTTGCACCTGTATGTTGTTGGACTACTTTCATAAACTAGGTTAGTCGACTCCTGCGCGCGTGAGAGATTTTTAAAGGAATGTTTTACTTATGAAAGTGGGAGAGATTTTAGGTTAGTATTTCCTTATTAGTGGCAATTAGCTTATTGCCATAAAATAATTATCGGTAAAGGGTCCTTTTGTAGTAGTGAGACTTGCACAGTGATTCATTTCATATCAAGATTCATGCTATGATTTGTACTTTTCCCTCACATGTGTCTTACTATAGCTTTTTGAATAGACACGTATTGCTGGAGAGATAGTTTAAGTTATTTCTGTGCAAATGGATTTAGATATTCTCAAAGTTTTGTACAGCTAGTTGTTTCAGCTTCCTTCTACAGCTGGTTTATCTAATATGATGATACACACTTCATCATTATTTGTGTTTGTCGTTTGTGAGTTCTCTTTTAGTTTGATTTGAAGTTTTCTTCCTCTGTTTCATATTGCCTCTTCCTTGGCTTTGTTATTAGTATTGCTATTACATTGCTAAACATAGACATCTACTGCAAATGTAGTCTCTCTTCTCCCTAGATGTTACATTCTTCCATGGTCGTCTAAATTTTTGACAAAAAAGTTATCTTGCTTAGTTTTCAAAACAATCAAACCAATCACTGAAAAGTTTAATTAAGCATTTATTCATAACCTCTTGAGTTGCTTAGTTCCATAAATAAATATGTCACTTTAAATCTAAATTCATTTTTCTTCTTCTTCCACAGCTACTTTTGCCAGCTGCCGCCACTGAAAAGCACCAAAATACAACATTATGTAAATAGTACAGAACATAAATGTGTGTGTACTTAGCTTGGAAAAACCTTTCATATATATATATGTGCATACTTAGCTCACAAAAATCTCTCAGCGTTGCACGGGCTAGCTCTGCCTAATTATTAATATATGTAAAATTAAATCGAAAGTAATTATGTTCACATAAACTCATAATTTACTAATTATATTTATCCATGTTGAATTTTTTTTAAAAAAAAATTATTACGATAAAACTACCTCCAAATTTTACATAAAATAAACATAAATTTAATTATTGAATAAGCTTAGGTTCATGCCAGCATGGACACCTTGCACTAGTTATCTAACAAAAGCCAAACTATTTTTAGCATTATCAAACAAAGCCATCTCTTAAAAAATATCTGGATGTGCAATAAAATCTAAACTTGTCACTTCTCTAATATGAACATGATCAACTATTTTCTATACTATTCTTTGTTAGAATTGGATCTCCATTAAAATAGCATGGCTCGAAATGAATGATGACTTAATTTTTAAATATAATACTTACCTACCAAAAATTTTCTCATATCTAAGGCTCAAACTCGAGACATTTAGTTTTAGGGGAACCAACTCCATCAACTATATTATATTCTTTGATGGTTTCTGCTTTATCACTCTTTCTCTCTCCGCAGTGAACTTTAAGGTTTAAATATTTGACTTTTGATTATTGTGTTGTGCCTTTTCTTTTTTAAAGATGAGACAGAATGGAGAAAATAACGTGTCTATTATTCAAAGAAAACAATAATATAAATACATGGAGAGGATAAACTAACTATGATAGCTAAATAAGCTAACAATGGTAATTAAATATTAAATCCTAGACAGTCAACTATATTATCTATCATATCCCTAACAATCAGTTATACTATCTATGTACATTATTATACAAATTTTGTAATACTCCCACTCAAGCTGGAGCATATATATTGATCATGTCCAGCTTGTTACAAAGATAGTCAACTCAAGTTCAAGTGCTTTTGTGAATAAATCAGCTAGTTGTTCTCCTGTCTTCACGTAGCCAGTGCAAATCAAGTTCTCCTGAATCTTCTCATGAATAAAATGACAATAACATCAATATGTTTGGTTCTTTCATGATACACAAGATTTGAGGCAATATGAAGAGCAGCTTGATTATCACACTAGAGTTTTGTTGGGGTATGATGCTTCATCTTAATTTCATATAAAAGATGATGTATCCACATGATCTCACATGTAGATTTGTGACATAGCTCTGCACTCAGATTCTGCATTAGATCGTGGTACACTGCCTTGCTTCTTATTCCTCCATGATATTAGGTTCCTTCCAACAAAAACATAATAGCCTGTAGTAGATCTTCTATCAATTTTGGATCCAGTCCAATCAACATCTGCAAAATACTCCACACGAGTATGGCCATGATTTCTGTATAATATGCTCAATCCAAGAGCTCCTTTCGAGTAACATAGGATCTGTTCTAAAGCTTCCCAATGTTTGACCGTAGGTGCAGACATAAATTGGCTAACAACACTTATCGCAAGAAAATATCCAGACAAGTCACAGTAAGATAGTTTAACTTCCCAACCAATCTTCTATATCTCTTTGAATCACAAAAAGGATCACCATCATCTTTCATAAGATACACATTGGGAACCATTGGAGTACTACAGAGTTTGACTGCTAACTTTCCAGTATCTGCAAGCAGTTCAAAAATATTAGCAATATTAGAATAATATATGAAGCAAGAAATGAAGTTGAGAGTGTTGAGTTAATATATGTAAATTAATACTACATATATTAATTAATGTAATGCAAAGGATAAAGAAAAGAAAAAAAATCAAATATGTTATATAGGATAATAATATATGTTTCAGGACAAAGGAAAAGAAGAAAAGTGTTCCTATAAATGTGATATAATGGTTCTTTAATACCATTAATATTCGTTATACATTTCTTCTTTTTCCTTGAAATTCTTCTCTTGAAAATACTATATAAGTTGGTTTTGTGAACATCAAAATATACATCAACCAACAAAAGAAGAAATATAAAAACTTCCTCCTTTCTTCTTCTTAATATTTTCTGGGCATTTGATTTTTGGGCTGCCTCCAACTTTCAACCACGAGTGCACGTATTTGAGAGTAACTATGGAGCCTTGGGGAGCAACCGACTAGAGCGATTTGTACCAGAGTCGGGCCAAAATAGCTTTCAAGGCAGTGGCTTGCCATGACACAGTATTTGTGATAAGTTATTTAATTCTAGTCTAATATCAATATTGTAGTATTTTTCCAACAATTTGAAAGTGGTTTCCTTACATACAATACTGATAAATGGCTATTTCCTTGAACAAAACTTTTCCTGATTTGTCAAATCTTGAGAGTTTGGATGGAAACAATTTTAAATGTTGGTCACAAAAACTTTTAATTTTCTTTGAACAATTAGAAGTTGATTATGTTTTATTTAATGCACCTCCTAAAATTGATTCTAACACTACTACTGATTCTAGCAATATTTTAGCTGTTAATGATGCTACTAAAAAGAAGTTTGAAAAGGATAACAAAACTATTAGAGGACATTTGTTGAATCACATGACTAATTCTTTATTTGATTTATTTGTAACATATAAATCTGTTAAGGAAATATGGGATAATTTGGAATAGAAATATGGTACTGACGATGCAGGAAAGGAAAAATATGTTGTTGATCAATGGATTAGATTTCAAATGATGGACAATAAGCCAATAATGGAACAAGTTCACGAATATGAGAACTTGACTGCTTATGTTCTATATGAGAACATGAAAATATGTGAGATTTTTTAGGCTAATGTTTTTCTTGAAAAATTTTCACCATCTTGGAGTGATTATAGAAATCAACTAAAAGATAAGAAAAATAATTTAACTCTTCATAAACTTATCAGTCACATGAGGATTGAGGATGTTAGATTTATGCCTTGAGTCTGTTTCCATACCATACTCCCACTTCATTTAACGTTGACGGGGGTCTCGCTGCCCGGTCAGCTAGTCGGGGTCCAGGGGTGAAATGCCCTGGTTTGGGGGTTTGGGGGCGCAAGGTGGCCCCCGATGGGGGTTCGGGGGCAACGCCCTCAACTTTTACGATATCTATTGTTTCCGGGCTTAGGTTTTCTATTTTGGGCCTGTTTTGTAGACTTCTCCATTTCAGTTTTAGAAGGCCTATATATATATATACTTTGTAACCTAGCTGTAGATATAATGTATTTTGATAACTCCTCAAATCAATAAACTATCTCTTCTCTGCCCGTGGACGTAGCCGATGCATTGTCGGTGAATCACGTTAAATTTTGTGTTCGTTCTTGTTATTTTCTCTACGTTTATACTCATCTGTTCTAACAGAGGAGGCAAATTGTCTCAAAGATAAAATGGAAACACTTTCTCTTAATTCTCCTAAAGCTAATCTTGTTGAATCTTCTGGTACTATTGTTAAGGACAAGGTCAAAGACAAACAAAAGAAAAAAAAAGGAGAAGAAAAAAATACTTCAACAAAAGAAAAAAATACTTCAACAAACTAGAGAACAAATTAAAAAAAATCAAAGGACCTTGTTTTGTTTGTGGAAAACTTGGTCATAGGGCTACTCAGTGTTGTCAAAGAAAAGGGCAAAACTCCAAGCAAGAAGGACAAGGTGATGTCCAAGCTCATCTTGCTAAGGCTAATCAAGTAATTGTTGCTGTAGTCATTGAGGTAAATCTGGTGGCTAATAAGACAGACTAGGTGTTAGACACAGGTGTTAAAAGACATTTTTGTGCCAACAAGAAATTATGCTATGACCTTGAGGAGTCTAATAATAATGAATGTGTTTATATGGGTAACTCCACTACTGCTGGAGTTATGGGTAAAGGAAAACTTTTACTTAAATTAACTTCTGGAAAAATTTTAGCCTTGAACAATGTTTTGTACGTACCCTCCCTCCGTAAAAACTTAGTTTCCGAAGCACTTCTTAATAAAGCAGGCCGTAAACTTGTTTTTGAAGCTGATAAAATAATTATTTCTCGTGGAGGAGACTTTGTTGGGAAGGGATATCTTAGTGGAGGTTTATTTGTACTAAACATTATTCAAGAGATTGTCAATAATGCAAGTATTTCCAATTCTGCTTATATTGTTGAGTCTATTAATTTGTGGAATGGTAAACTAGGTCATGTTAATATTGCTTCTATTAAAAGAGAGAAAAATGAAATTAATTCCTATGATAAAAATTGATGATTTTTCTAAATGTCCTGTGTGTGTAGAAGCAAAGCATGCCAAGAAACCTTTCAAATCTGTTATTAATCGAAAGACTGAATTACTTGAACTAGTACATTTAGACTTAGCAGATTTCAAGATCACTTTGAGTAAAGGTGGAAAGAAGTATTATATTATCTTTGTTGATGACTTTTCTAAATACACTAAGGTATATCTTCTTAATTCTAAAGATGAGGCTGAAAGTATATTCTTGAAATTCAAAGTAAAAGTGGAAAATCAATTAGGTAGGAAGATCAAGACACTTAGATCTGATAGAGGTGGTGAATTTAGTACCAAAATGCTAGAGGAATTTTGTGAAATAATGGTATTATACATGAGGTTAGTGCTCCTTATACTCCCTAACAAAATAGTGTAGCCGAACGAAAAAATAGAACCCTTAAGGAAATGTTGAATTCTATGTTTTTAAGTTTGGGTCTATCTGACAATATGTGGGGGGAAGCTATCTTGTTTGAATGTTATATTCTTAATAGAGTCCCTCATAAGGAGTTAAAAAAGACCTTATATGAATTTTGCAAAGGATATGCCCCTAACTTGAAATTTCTAAAGGTGTGGACGTGTTTAGCTAAGATTGATTTACCTGATTTTAAACGACTAAATGTGGTTCTAAGACTTATGGCACTGTCTTAATTCGCTATACTCAAAATAGTGCTACTTATAGATTTATGTCTTTGAATGACCACACTATTTGTGAATCTAGGGATGCAAAATTCTTTGAGCATATTTTTCCTTTGAAAAATAATGAGTCTATCAATGTGCAAAATAATGTTTCTACATTTATGTCTGTGAATTCTCATGTTGTTCCTTCTTCTGATGCTATTTCTAATGATCATGAAAATCAACCTAGAAGGAGTAAAAGATGTAGAATTAAGACTAGCTTTGGTCCTAATTTTATTACTACATTTTTGAATGAAAATTTTGATATTGATATCTTAAATGATGAATTAGTGTCTCTCTACTTGATAGAAGAAGACCCTAAGAGTTATGATGAAGCAATGAGATCAATAGATGTGATGTTTTGGAAAGAGACTATTAAAAGTGAATTAAATTCTATAGTTTCTAATCACACTTGGGATTTGTGTGAATTGCCTAAAGGTTATAAACCTATAAATAGCAAGTAGATATTTAAGAAGAAATTGAGACCTGATGGTACAATTGATAAATATAAGGCTAGACTTGTGATTAGGGGTTTTAACCCAAAGAAAGGTATTGATTATTTTGATACTTATTCTCTTGTGACTAAAATAGAGACCATTAGAGTTCTTATTGCTTTAGCCGCTATTCATAATTTAGTAGTCCACCAAATGAGTGTGAAAAATGATATTTTTAAATGGTGATTTAAAGGAAGAGATCTATATGACTCAACTTGAGGGTTTGGTGGTCCCGAGACAAGGGGATAAAGTATGCAAATTGAGGAAGTCATTGTATGGACTAAAACAAGCACCTAAGCAGTGGTATGAAAAGTTTAACACTACATTAGTGGATAATGACTTTACTGACAATTCATCTGATACTTGTGTTTATTCCGAAATGAAGGTTCAGATTGAGTAATCATATGTTTGTATGTAGATGACATGCTAATCTTTGGGCCTAATGTGAATGTTATTAATGAGACTAAGAAGTTTTTGTCTTCTAAGTTTGAAATGAAAGACCTTGGAGAAGCGAATTTGATTTTGGGGATTAAAATCCAAGTTTTTGTCTTCTAAGTTTGAAATGAAAGACCTTGGAGAAGCGGATGTGATTTTGGGGATTAAAATCAAAAGAAAGGTTTATAGTTTCTCCTTGTGCCAGTCTCATTACATTGAAAAGATATTGAAAAAATTTAATTATTTTGATGTAGTTCCGATGAGAACTCCTTATGATCCTAGCATACACTTGAGAAAGAATAAAGAATCTAGTGTCTCTCAAACTGAATATACTAAAATAATTGGGAGTGTAATGTTTCTTATGAATTATAATCGGCCTGATATAACTTATGCTGTTAGCAGATTGAGTAGATATACTCACAAACCCAGTAATGAACACTGGAATGCTCTTCATCGCTTGCTAAGGTATTTCAGAGGTACTATGGATTGATGTTTGCATTTTAATAAATTTCCTGCTGTCTTAGAAGAATTTTGTGATGCAAACTAGGTAACTGACAATGATGAAGTTAGCTCCACTAGTGCCTATGTGTTTACTTTAGGTGCAGATGCTATTTCATGGAAGTCTTCTAAACAGACTTGTATAACACGATCTACCATGAAATCTAAATTCATTGCTCTAGAGTTGGCAGGGGCAAAAAGCTGAGTGGCTAAAAAATCACTTGGCGGATGTGCCATTATAGGAAAGACGAGCTTGGCAAGTCTCTCTTCATTGTGATTCACAGGCAACAACTGAAATTGCCAAAAATACTATATACAATGGAAAAAAGAGACACATTCGTATCAGACATGATACAGTTAAACAATTGTTGAAACTGGATGTTATTTCCTTAGAATATGTAAGGTCCAAAAGAAATTTAACAAATCCTTTGACCAAGGGTTTGACAAGAAAAATGATCCTTGAAACATCGAGGGGGATGGAGTTAAAGCCCATTGATTGAGGTAGTGTGATGGACCTATTAGGCCTTAATATACACCACATTTTCTATCCTTATGGCGTGAGACAGTATTTTATAAGGTTGAACTTATTTTGCTCTTAATGATTCTATAACCTTAAGGTGGTCTATTTGAGATAGACTTGATGGAATCACCTACATGAGTGTAAAGTTGTGATCGCCTTTTATGAAAGATTTGGGCCGTCTTTCTAGAGCACTCATAATATCCAAGGTGTGTGTGCATGACCATAAAAGCACTTTATCTGTATCGCAGAGGTTGCTTAAAAAATTAAGGCAATCTTCACAGCGCATTACACGAGCTGTGAAACGTGAGACAGGTCGTGCCCCCTGCAATCAAAATGATGTAAAAGCAAATTACTATAGAAAATCATGCACAACGGACAAATAGTAGCTGACGAGGCTTGTCACGGGCTATGTGACCAACCACGGTCCGTGACATGGGCAGTGGTGATGATGGGTGTCGCAAAAAGTTAAAGGGGAATGAGACTGTCCATTTCACGGATCGTCAAAAGCCACACAGACCGTTTACCTGCATATGAGGAGTGAAATTGGAGCAAGTGTTGAAGACCCAAGTATAGCCACATGGACCGTTTGACAGTCCGTCAACCGTCACACAGGTTGTGTGGTGGCCCGTGTCCATGCTAATTTAATTTGTTATTGTAAATTGGATTAGGTTTTTCTTGTATATAAATAGTATTTTATTTTGTTTTTAGGTAGTCTTGGACGGCTGAAGATGGAAAACTCATGAAAAAAACATTTTGCTTGTAATTCCATTAAATCTTGTGGATTTCTACTATCTTATTCGAGATTGTGATCTGTGGATTCTCTAATTCTTCAATAGTAAGTTCTTCATTATGAATCCTATTTATTATTGTGGGTTATCTTTCATGAACATGCTAAGATAAACCGACAACTAGGGTGTTGGGAACCATGACAAATCGATAAGATAGACGAATATTGGGTAAATCTTAGGATTGCTTAGCATATATATCGTAGTAATCTTCATTATAATTTCTTCCTTGATGAGTCGATGCATTAGGGTAAGCCTTTATTCATTACATGCCCGAAAGAGATATTTTGATTAGGAAAAGAGTTCTACGATAGAAAGTCGGGGTTTATAACCTAGTCTAAGTACTTGAGATTGAAAGGTGAGAGTATCCGGGATTGTCAACAAGAGTTAGTAAGTATGTATCTGAGACCGAAAGGTGATGAATGATATGCATCTAAGAAGGACCAAGAGGTGAATTAGATTTTACATAACTTGTTAGATCTTGTATACGTAATCATGAACGAGTTTACCACTAGATTTGGCTATCGCATTAGATGTCATGGGGAACACAATC